>VURO01024031.1:18105-46478 GCA_015108175.1 Pelvicachromis taeniatus | reverse complement strand
CTGAAAGAACGAGATTGCGGATACAAGCGGCGGAAATGGGCTTCCTCCGAAGGGTGGCTGGACTCTCCCTTAGGGATAGGGTGAGACGTTCGGCCATCTGGGAGGGGCTCAGAGTAGAGCCGCTACTCCTCCGCATCGAAAGGAGCCAGTTGAGGTGGTTCGGGCATCTGACAAGGATGCCTCCTGGGTGAGGTGTTCCGGGCATGTCCCACCGGTAAGAGGCCCTGGGGCAGACCCAGGACACGCTGGAGAGATTATATCTCTCGGCTGGCCTGGGAACGCCTTGGTGTTCCCTCGGATGAGCTGGAGGAGGTGGCTGGGTAGAGGGAGGTCGAGGCTTCTCTGCTTGGGTTGCTGCCCCCGCGACCCGGCCCCGGATAAGCGGCAGAAGATGGATGGATTTCACAAATGTCAAAACAAACTTACTGAGGTCATTTGTATCCACTATAGTTTGGTCAGTTAATTAGATGGTTACCTCCAGATCACTCTCAGCAGGTGGAGAGTTTTCAGACTTCTTGCCCTTCCCTTTGGCTTTGCCCACCGAGTTCCTGCGTCCCACCTCGTCCTGATCTCGCGCTCCAGCGGGCACTGCCACAGTTGTGGGAAGAGCCGCGCAAACAGGCAGGTTTTCTGGTGGAGACGCATCTAAAACAAGACGAAGAACAAGAATTTTAGCCAAGTGCACAGGGGAATTGATAAAAAAACAAAACAAAACAAAACAAAAAAAAACTACACTATACTTCATCCTAACTGTTCTTATAGTTTGTTACACAATAACACAACTACCTTAACAGTGTGTGCATTATTTATTTAGTTATTTTTCAGGTTTTTATTTATAGAAAGTTAACTTACAGAAAGACAGCACCATGAGAGGCTTTTGTTCAAGTATTCTCACTGTGCTTTTTCCTGCCTCAAATGTAGGTACAGCACTATGTGTTTATGTTACACAGCTATTCAACATGTGCTGTAGAACAAAGTGCTGACAGTTATTTGAGGTAAAGGCACCAAAGCTGATCGCAAAGTCATTTTGAAGCAGAAAAAAGGAAAATAAATGCAGTAAAAACAAAAGATAACGAAAAGCAAAAAACCTCTAGGAGGCTGTCCGGCTGAGGCGGCCTCCTCTGATTTCACTGCTGAATATCCGGCGACGCCTGCGCTGCCACCGTGCTCGTCACTGTTAGGTAGCCCAGCAGGCACGTAGCTGGGAGGAAGAGTATAGTACTGAGAGAACTGACTCTGTCCCAGAGAGTTATAGCTGCTAAAATCCTGGAGAGAAGTGAAACAACAAACAAACGTGATCAGCAGAATGATGGGAAAGGTCTCCGCACAGGGCTGAGTAACAATACGTGGGAACAATCTCTAATATCACTGAACATAACACAAACTCAGGTTCTGTGTCAGACAGTAAGATGAACCCTCTGTGATCAAAACTTGATCCCAAAAGCATCCAATTCCTGTGGATTTCTGCCTTTACTCAAAAGACATAAATACTGAAATAAGTTCGAGCTGAACTTTTGCTCACATGACAAATGCTTTTAATATCCTGTTTTAGATCACTACGTCTACCTTTCTAATCTCCTACCACAGCACAGAATAGAAATGTTGAGCAAATACATGCAAGACTTCTGCATTTCTTGCTTGAGATTTGTGGCACATTAACACGTTGCTTGCATACATTTATAGCTTGAAATGAATTCTTCCTTTTAATGTTTTGGTCATTTTAAAGACAATTTTCCACTCCTATGGTGTGCACCGACCGCTCTTAAAAAACACACACAAAGATGGTTTATTTCCTTATTTTACTGGAGAATCACTCATTTTCACCTGATGGGCCACCGCCGAGGCGGTTGTAGTCGCGGCAGTAGCTGAAGGGATGTTGGAATACACACTGGATGTTGTGAAGCTTGAGCCTGGACACAAAAACGCTCATATTAAAACAGATGCAAAGACTAAAAAAAAAATAAAAAAATAAAAAAAATACTTCTACATGATGTTATAATGGCAAGAGAGGAAATCAGAGCTGTGCCACTGCAGGTTCTCCTTTACTGTGTTCTTCAGGTATTTGCAGACAGTGAGACAGAGTGAGATGGCAGCTTGCCTTGGCTGGGGTATGAGTAGTGCAGCTGGCCTGGCTGGGTTGAGGTATATGTGGAGCTGAAACTGAGAAACCCAGGCTGGCCACCAGAGGGCGCATCAGGCATGCCTGTCTCTGTTTTTATGCCTGGCCACATAGCACCTGAAGATGAAAGAGAGCAATGGAAGCTGAAGATGAAAGAGGCAGCAGGGGAGAAAGTGGGTCACTGAAGATGCAGCAAAGTTAGTAAACCGGGTACTCCCGTCAAGATTTGTGTTTGTGTGTAAAAGCAAAGTTTAAAAGCAGACTGGTTCAGCGCCAAAGCACAGTGAGGCTTTTAAAGCAAAGACATGAGGTGTGATGCTCTGATTTTAGAGAGCAGACAGTCCTTAAAAAAGGGTCGTTCGAAAAGAGCGGGCACTAACCAAAAGGTGGGAGACCGTAAGTCTGGCCTGTCTGGGGGAAGGATGAGTACACAGTGGACTGGGCCAGAGGAGGAAACGCCACCTGACTGGTGTATGACGTTACTGCTGGGCTGAAAGAAAGAGACAGAGAATGACTACCTGTAACAAAAGTGAGTCCACCTGCCTGCAGGTGCATTATACAAAAGAGCCAGGCTTTGTCTTCATGTAAGAAAAAAAACAGTTGCATATTTCCTCACCACATTTACATACAAACACCTACTTTATCGCTTTTACACTGGTAAAAGCACAGTTCTAATGTGATCTGGTGGTGTGGCAAACCTGCGACATGGTGAGAGTAGATGCTGCTGTACAAACAGAGAAAACTGTAGGCATCAATTCAAGACTTCTTTGGAACTTCTCAACAAAATTAAATTGAGGTCCAAATATTGCAGGTAAAACCAGGATGCCACAAATCACACACCGTCACTGTGGTTAATTCAAACTAAACTAAAACTAAGATAATACTTTGGTAAAAAGTTTAACAAAACTTGCCTGATGAGACTGCGAGTCAACTGCTTTCCAAAAATTCTGTGCTTTTATTGTAATACCTGTACAGAATTTTCTAAATTTAACCAAATAAAAATAAAAACTAATTAGAAAATACAAAACTGACCATACAGATGTAGACATTTACCCCGAAGTGATCTTCTAATAAGTTACTAACTCTGAGTGGAAACTGATTAGTATGTTTTGTTTGAAACTTTATTGCACGTGTGATTGACACCGTTGCATTTTTCGCTCTTTAAATCTAAAGAGATTCATAAAGTTTTAATGTCTCACTTCCAAGCTGCATACTCACTTGCTTCCCTGATAAACCTGTTGTGTGTATTCAGATGTGGCTGTGGCGTCGGTGGCTGCAGGAACAGAGACTATATTAGCTACAAGAGCACTTAGGAGAGTGACATCATCACTGTGCATTGTTTAGAGCCGAGTGCGTTTCTGTTCGTACCAGAATGACCGTACGAGTTAATTGAGTCGCAACATGGTTGAGATGCGGTCCCCCTCTCTGCGCTGGACTGCTCCTGTTCACCTGTGACCACACGTGAAATGTCAATAAACTACAGCAACATCTCTGGACATTGTGAGCCTTTGATTTTTAAACATATTCTACTGACCTGGATCAATTTGGGCTGTGGACAAGGCAGAATAGGAGTTCTCCTGCTCTGCTGAACCTAAAACAGCAGCTGGGCTCCCATCATCACCCAAATTACTGAAAGAGCATGAAAAATGGAATTGTAACTAAGCAGTAATTTAAAAAAAAAAGAAGATGAAAGCACATAAGTGGATACCAACCCCGACTCTTTCTTCAGTTCACCATCTATGTCAATCTTGGCCTTCTTTGCCTGCACATGCACAAAAATACAAACACACAAGTCAGACAGCTCACACAATGTAAACAAAGAAGCAGAATACAGTCAGTTTGATTTATTTATGTGTTTTTAATTAAGAAAAAATGAAGCATGGGTTCATATTTATCAGCCACTGTGATCTCTGCAAGAATACCAATGATGAAGAAAGTAAATAACAACCTTCTGCACAATAGTTCTGTACTGCACTGAAAACAAACTTCAATAACAACATATCATAAGATCTATATTAAAATCAATGTATCTCAAAGCGTCCTGTGTTATAGCAGCCAAAACAAAAACACAGTGTATAACAAATTAGCATAAATAAAGACGAATAAGTCAAATCAAATAAATGTAAACTAACAAAAAACTGCTCAATTAGAGAGATTAGAGGGGGGAAAAGGGCTCAATTAAATAAAAAAAAACTATAGTTTACAAAAATATAGGAGCCCAATATTTACGTAAATATGTAAGTAAGGTAAAATAACTTGAATAAAACTCAAACTGAATGTTGAATATAGAATTCTAAAGAGTAAAACAGCTCACCACTCTGATATGAGAGAACAGCTGTACAATGCTGTAAATACTTCTTGTGTGTACTCAGAATTGTAATACTTTAATATACATGTTGTGCTGTCAGCAGATGCAGAATCTGCATATCATTGATAGTTAACCGAGAGTAAAAAGAGAGCAAAAGCCTTTTAACGTGCCACAAAAAAAAAAAAAAAAGGTACATTGTGGGAGGTTTTCCTGCCTGAAAACAGGCCTTTGGTGGTGACTATGCAGGTAATCATGATCGGTCTGCATTCAAATAAGGCAAAAAGTCTGTGTGATCTAATTATCATAAGTATATTTATTTTCTGATCATTTTATCACAAAACTTGACTGAGCTTGAGTCATTAAGACCACCTTAAAAAAAAAAACCCAGATGTTCGGCATACTTGGGTATAATGACATTTTCTTTGGCATCTCTCATAGAAATTAATACAAAAATAGAAAATAAAGATAAAGGCTGACTGAAGCTGTCTGCTCAAATCCACATTTTTCTATCTCATGCACTTTAAGGCACATCTTTGTCATCATACACAAAAATAACAGTTACAAGAAATCAGTAAAATTACTCTGCAAATGACTCCGTGCAGACTCACCGGCAGCTCCTGCGAGTCATCCATCTCTGCAGCGGAGCGGCCCGACATGTCTGCACACTCAGCCTACTCTCTGGACCCGAAGAGCCTGGCAGGACCCTGCTTCACACCACCACAGGAGCAAAGACAAACAGGCACAGAGTCAATGGTGGGAGCACTGTCTTATATAGTACCCCATATGTGACTCCCCCCTCCCCTTGTCCCATAAAGTGAATCCCTCATTGACGCTCACCGACGTCCTCGCCACCCTGTTTTTACTGTAGGATTAAGGATTCGTGCCACCTTACATGCGAACTAACCTACATTCAACGAAAACATACCCTCTGGGAGCATTAGCTGCTCAGGTGCACGCTCTCATATCAATAGATGCCCCAGGGGGATAAGATCTAACCTCGTTTTGTCCACTGCTCACTTTAACGGGCCTCTGCCCACAGCTGGAGGCTGACATAATGTAAAAGCGATCAGAGAAAATAGGTCAGTCTGCAAATTAACACCACACCAATGTGTCGGGTAGGTGTTGTTCTTAAGTGGTTCATTAAAGAACATGCAGGCTTGTGCGAGATTTAGATAAGTGAATTAAAAAAAAATTATGCCAAATATGACATTTTTGAAGTTAACTCAATTAAAACAAGAAAAAAATATTGTGCAGGTCTTTCATTTAACCTGTAAATGTGGAGTATGAAGCATAGGGGGACACCACAGGTCAAAGAAAACTAATTATTCATTTATTCATTTTTGTGATCTTTGAATTACCAAACGTCTTTATTATATTGGTTTTGAGTCTAATAAATTCCTTTTGAAGAACCAAAAAGTTTACATTTTAATAAGACCCACTTAAACCAGCAGATTTAAATACTTCTTTATATGTAAAACCTGGACTCAGCTTTTCAAATGGGAAGCTCTGATTTAATTTTTTAAATAAAAAGAGTAAAAACTGAGTATCTTTCAGTTTGTTGTTCGCTGGTCAGGCAAAACAAAATGTTAAAAAAACAAAAAAATTACAAAGAGCTTTCCTTTTAATTGTACTTCCACTTGACAGAGAAAAGATTAAACAAGAAAATAATTGATGGATTTAAAAAAGTAATTTAAACATATTATTCATGTTTGTATAGTCATCAGCCCATTTGTCTGTGAAGATCTTGCGTACAGTGGCAAAAATATTCTGGGTTACCATCAGCTACACTAAATACACCAATGAGTGAGCCTTGTTGGCCGCTATCAATCTGTCAGAAAATAACACATTTACCTGGTAGCATTTTATCTCAGTCCCATTCATTATGTTTTGGTTGACAGTTAAAAGACCTGAAAAACTTTTTTAAAGTATAATTTTACTACATTATGATGATGGTAATAAATAAAGGTCTGATGAAAAGAACATACAAGGATCAAACACTGAGCTAATTGTTGCTTCAAAACATTGGTATCAAAACCACTGAATTCCGTGTACTGCATAGATACACATAATAGACATTTTTTGGATAAGTAAATAAAATCCCAACAAATACAATTGTTGATAACATTTTGACAATGCAGCTAATTTTAATTTGGAGCTGGGTGCGCCAAAATTAGTGAATCGTACTTCAGAATAGGGCCGTGCCAAGTGCAATATAAATATTGTATAATGTAATATAACCTAATGTAATAAAATGATTAAAATATACAAGACTAGACGCTACTAGAAAAGTTAAAAAATAAAATAACATAAAAATTATATATTTACTACTGAACCACAAACTTGCTACTGAAAAGCTTGACAACCCTTCTGCTAGCTGCAGACAGAGGTTCACGCGATCTTTATAAGAATGGTGAAACCATTTTCAGGAGATCTGATTGGTCAGTAGGCAGTGATTTCATGCATGCTACAGAGCAGGTTAGGTTTGCAGTACAAGTTACCATGGCGACGTAAGACGTAAACTGCCTTCCTAGTACAGAAAAACTAAAATACTGCTTCATAAAACGTGCTTCTGGTGGCGTCCTTTCAGTTGTTGCGTTTGTTTTATTTAAGAAGGGCACGACTATATTTTAATGTGAAAATTCTGTCTGCTTAATCAAAATAAAACAAAATATAAACACATGTAATGGAAGTATGTAATAAAAGCAATGTAATAAATAAATGTAATAAAGCATATGCAGAGACAAATGACAGAATGACAAAACCATTACTACAAATTTGGAAAGCCACACTACATGTTTTTAATGTATACTTATATTTAAATGACTGAAGCAATATGTGGTTAACACAGATTTATTATTACTAATTCGCAACTCCCTCCTTATCAATAACTACTAATAACTGGTATCGCTCCTGTATTGACTGGCGTGTGCAGGCTGCAAATCTGTGTGTGGACTGATTATTAAAGGCGTTTGCACTAGTGCACATGCTGCCATCGTTGTTTGTCCTGTATGTTATTCTAGCATTAATCCTGGAACGACAGATTACATCAAGTCAGGCGAAAAGTTCCCATCCATAACATCTCCAGATGCTAACAGACTACCGTTAGGTTAGCTGAATTTAGCACCCGGGAACAGTTTACTGTGAAGGTGAAGCCAGACATCGGTCTACTTCCTGGAGACCAGTCACTCGTCATTTCTAACCGGGGACAACCGAAACACTAATTCGCACAAAATACATAGTTAGACGTGACTAAATCATTTAAAGTGTATGGAATACATAAATAAACAGAGCCAAGTAAAAAGCACAAACTCACCAGGATTTAGACTACACCGGAACGCTAGCGTCCCAACGTTAGCAGGCAATGTCGAATATCACTTATTCTTTAGCGGCAACTTAAGTACAGTGACTTTTGCCATCAGCTGTTAAATATGCATGCACTGCCGTCTTCTGAACCCTGCACACTAGGGGATTAATCACTAGCTGTACTTGTTTTCCCCCGGTCATAAAGTTTCCCGCTTCAGAGATTAGTCGGGACCAGCAGCCATTGGAGTGGGTACTGAAATGGCAGCGTGTGAAAGCATCTCACTTCTGCTGCATGCAACTGCAAAGCTCATTGCGAAACAAACACCAGAAACACAACAAAAGCATCGAGACACGTCTTACCATTGAAGGAGTAATGGAGGAACGCTTTTAATTAAGCGCCTTCGGTTGAATCCACCATATGAAGCTTTGTCTGTTGTTAGGGAGCACTATTTTGCAGGAAGTGGTCGTTGCGGAGTGTTGTGCGCATGTGTGAAGGGCTGAGCCACAGTCTAGAGCGCCGGTATATTGTACAGACTCACAGGTGAGAGTAAAATGCAAACAGCTGTTATTTGAACAGGTGAGCATGCTTTGAATGCGTCCAGTTTTACCCGAGGGTTTGTTTTATCGCATGAAAGCGATATATCATTATATGATATATATTACTGAATTTCCCGGAGGAACCCACCCGAGGGATTAATAAAGTTCTATCTAATCTAATATCAAACAATTTGTTTTTAAAAAAAAATGTACGGTAAATTCAGACTTTACTGATTTAAACTAGCTCAGACTAAGATTTAAAGCCCAGGTGTCATTTTCAACCTTACTGTGCTGTTCGAAAGACTGAACACAGTAGTAGCACATCAATAAATGAACAGTATATGAGCAATAATTATATTATAATCAGCAATTATGTTAAAATTTAAGATGATCTAAATGTTGAAAGATTTTTAAAACAGTAGACCATCCATCCACCTTCTTCTTATCTGGGGGCAGCAGCGTAAGCAGAGAAGCCCAGACCTCACCGTAGTGTTTTTGTTTATTTATTTTCTCATTAAAATGTCTTTATTTTATTTTTATTTTATATTTAGTTGCCACCTGCACATTTTCTAAATCCTTTTTTTGTGTGTCTTCTCATACCTCAAGTAATTAACTGAACAATAAACTAAATAGTTAACAATAAAAACCACTGTTAGTTGCCTTAGAGTTGAAATATATATGACTATGCACATAAGCGTGAGTGAACAGCATATAATTGTGTAATGTGATCTGTAGTGAGAGTAGTTAGCAGGTGGAGAGAGAGCCTGGAGAGGTGAGGAATGAAAGGAGAGGGAAAGCTCAGGTTTGGAGACAAAGTTTGGTTGAGACGAACGTGTGCAAGGAGGGAAAGTGGATCCGCTGGACAAAGAATGCTGAATATGGAGCTCCAGGCACCTCAGAGAAGGATCATAGACGTCATGAAGGAGGACGTGCAGAGGCTTGTGTGACAGAGGAGGATGTTAGAGATCAGGTGAGACGGAGGCAGATTTTCCACTGTGGCCACCTCTAAAGGGAGCAGCCGAAAGCAGAAGTCTTTGGTAGTCAGTCTGTATTTTTCTTTCATTTCTGGCCATTTGATCAATCTGAATGTCTTTTATGCTTGAAGAAATGATGCTCCTCATTTAAAAACTGATTAGAAAGGCTAGAAATACTTTTGTCACAATCCTTGTGAGGTTAAACTCAACCCGTGACCCCGTGGCTCAGGTTAAATAAAAAGGTGTGTCTGACCAGCTGCTGACCTGTTTTGCTGTCGATGGTGTTTCCAACGATCAATTTGCCTGTGAAGCAAACTGGCGCAAATGGGGCTTGAGTATTTTTCCTTCATCAGAACACCTGCTGACATAGTTTAAATGTAAGGGAAGTAGACCTGTTCCCCTGCTGCCATCCACAAGCTGTTTATTTTATATCCTCACAGCACAACCGAATTAAAGAAGCAGCTAAGATGAAAGCTGCCAGTATGCAGAAAAATGATTCATTTAGTTTCCACAATTTCATAATCATATAATACAAATACATCTGGAAGATTTCCTGTAAACTTTAAACTTACACCTGTAGCATGCAATAACTTGCAAACTTCGGTTATTAATTACTTTGTAGATTTAGGTCATTAATACAAAAAGAAATCAGTAGCCGGGACTCAGATTTAGAGACTTTATTTGCCATTTCTGACACAGATTACAGTTCAGTTTTTTTTTCTTCAGTTGATCATGTAAATAGTCTTGTTTGTACAGTAGCAGTGGCATGAAAATAAATATACATTAAAAAATACAAAACAGAAACTTAATACTTCCAAATATGGAAGAAAATGATCTAGAACTGTGTGCTGCCTTGTTTTTTTAGTATTATTATTTTCAGCAGGCTTTAATATTCTTTCGGGGTATGGAGAAACCTGAAATGTGGAAATTTTAAAATGGAGTAAAGATATCATGAGTAATCCGTGCTCAAGTGACAAGCCTCTCTTAATAATGACTATCAGAGCACAAAGTTGCCTTACACTTTTGATAAAAAGAGATAAAATATTGAATTATTCTTTCCGTGTTAACAATATTGTATTGCACTTTCCAGAACCATCTTACACAGGAGGCCTGACACAATGCCAGTGCCTACTCCACCCAGCGGGTTCCTCACCGAGTTCATGAAGCATTTTTCTTTTAAAGATATCATTCTAGAAAAAAAGGGACCAACAGGTTTCGGGGGAAGAGATATGTACATACATTATACACGGATCAGGCCGCCTTGGACAGGCACAAGACATTCACAGTTCTTCTCTAGATGATGCATAAATACACAGACATTTGTTATCATAGACTCTAGAGTTTGTCTGGAGTGTTTGCAATAAAACAGCAATCACTTTTAAGTTAAAGTAAGATTGATATACAGTATCCATGTGCTATTATTGATGTGGGGCTGTTATTGCTGGTTGAACTCTTCATAAGTCCTTTGTAAAGTTTGCAAACAGCAGATATAAACTAATGTAGTCGCTAGATGAAGATGACAAGGAAGTGAAAATCCAAAAATAAATTATATTGGTATGGATTAAATAAAACTACTTGGATATTTTGATATGCTAATCAACATTTAGAAATTATTTATACTCTAGTAAACAGTGAATGTTTGTGGTTAATAAAATATATGTAACTTCTTTTCTTTTTCTACACAGTACAATAAAAGTTCAGTTCATGAGGACAAACGGGTCAAAAATAAAGTCTTAATGAGACTGTTTGGTCCAAGAGTTACTAACAGGTGCGTAATATCGAGATACTGTTGTTTATTTTTTGTTCAGTGTAGAGATATGACGCGAAATAAGAGATATACAGCTGTCTAATCCATAGTTTCTGATGCTTCAAGCAAAATAAGCTTCACTTTTCGTGACCCTTGTTTCCTCGAGTGCAATTGAGCATTCACATGAAGACAAAACACAGTGTGAACATTAAGAAATGAAATGAAGGCATCACCTTTAAACGGCTAGCGTTCTCGTCAAAAGTCCAAACAAAAGAAACTGCCTCTATGTTTTTTTTCCTTCGATGAAGCTGGCTCTGATGTTGCCGTCCGAACTGCCTTTTGAACTTCAGGCACTTCTCTTCACCAGAGCCATCAGAGATGTTTTTGGGCCACGACATGCATCCATACTTGGCACATATGTATTGCAGTTTGATGGTTGAGGCAGAAGACTGTAGGGCTGGCGGTGTTGTAACATGAGAGTCCTCCATCTGTACACTGGTCATGCACAAGCTAACTCAAGATCTGACCCCCACCCCTCAGTGTTCTTGTCAGTTAGATCCTCTTATAAGTCCTCCTAGACAAGCTGCTCCGGTGTGGTCCATGTGTCAAAACAACTCTCAGTCCGGAGCTTTTGTTCTGCTTCTTGTTCATTCTCAGGACAGACGGGAAGAAATGTTGGCGATCACATGAAGGAGTGTTCGGCCGGAGGCCCGTAAGAGAAGCCGGGAAAGGCTCCGGCTGCTTCCTTGACGCTGCTGGTCACAGTTAGCGTGTCTGTGCACAGAGAGGAGGACACTGGCAGGTGGGTGAACTCGGGGTCGAAGTGTCGCAGGTCTGTGGGACCAGACTGTGAAACAAAGAAGATGTTAGATTCACTAGATTTATGCGTTTACATTCTGTTTCTGACTATTTCATTAGCAAAAAGGCTTTGGATTTCCAGCAGATATCAATGTGCCAAAAAAGGAGCACATTTCCAATTAATATTGCACTAACATCACATTAATATAGTTCGCTGTAATTGTGAAGTGAAACGTGAAAGTCGTCTTCTGGGACAACAAATCTGATTAAATTATAATGAGTAATACATACCACTGAGGGAACAAATGGAGGTGTGATCTTCTTGGCCATCAGGTCCTCCCAGTTGATTGGAGAGAAGAACGAATGGTACTTCAGTTCAAGCTGAAGGGAAAAAGCGAAACTGGATGAGTACAGTGATGGAAAACAAGTGCCACAATCTGTTACTGTCCTGTATGTCAGCCGGTCCTAAACTTCAGAGGGCTGTGGGGCACATTTCAATATATGAAAATCTTTTGTGGACCACCCAACACTTTAATCACAGCTCCAATCATCACACAAGCCTAAGATCAAGTATTTCCTTGTTCTGTGCTTTCCTTGTTTAATTTTGGATGAGTTCAGGTTCAAAAGTAGGTCAGAAAATTAATGTATACTTTCAAGTGTAATTATTTTAATTCCAACCTGTTGTTTCACTTGTTCTATTTCTTTCAAAAATGCAAACCCTTAACAGCAACTTTATACTAAATTATACTGTTGAAAATAAATGGTTTTAATTTATGGGCAGGTGACTTCTTGCAGCCCAGTTGCAATACTTGCAAAGGCCACTAGGGGACTGCAGTCAACATTCTGGTAATCAGGGCGATGTGTGCACTTACAAAGTCATCCTTTGCTCCAAGCCTCTTGGTGCGGTCCTTCTGCAAAAGCCCCTCGAGCAGGTCCCTGCCTGCATTTGACACGTTGGGCTTGAGTACCGGAGCCTTGTGCAGGATGTTATTGTACATCTCAGCCGTGTTGCGACTGTAGAATGGAGGCTGTTTCAAAAAAAAGAAAGGAGTTGTGTTAATCTTGTATAAAAAAAATCAGGAGATTTAATAAGGCATAAAGTCACTGTTTCCACTTACAAGTCCATAGAGCATTTCATAAAGCACCGATCCCAGGCACCACCAGTCGACAGTGCGGTCATACGCCTGCTTCTGGAGAACCTCAGGAGCCAAATACTGAGAGAAAAACAGAGAGAAAACATGAATGCAAGTCCAGCATTATTCCTCAGAAGTCTTACTGAGTTTCATACTGATGATGAACAAATGTCTAAAGATGTATGTTGTACCTCAGGCGTCCCGCAGAAGGTTGTCGTGGTACCGTTGGGCTCAAGGTCTTCTTTGCAGAGACCAAAGTCTGTTAGCACAATGTGGCCCTGTGAGTCTAGCAGGATGTTCTCAGGCTTCAGGTCCCTGTCAAAAACAAGACAAAGAAATGGTTACTGTAAATGCATTAGGGCACAGGTTTACAGATGTCCACTAGGGGGAGCTGTGGTATCACTCTTTACCTGTACACTATGTGCAGTGAGTGGAGGTAGCCAAGTGCACTTGCAATTTCAGCAGCGTAGAACCTGGCTCTGGGCTCCAGGAAGATCCTCTCTCTCTGGAGATGGTAGAATAGCTGGAGTAGAAAAAAAACAAACATCTGTCAGCATCTGTTTCAAACGAAGTTATATATTCTGCCCTCATTCTGCCAGACTGTGGCTTACCTCTCCACCGTTGACGTAGTCCAGCACAAAGTACAGCTTGTCAGTAGTCTGGAAGGAGTAGTGCAGCCCCACCAGGAAGGGATGCTTGATGTTCTTCATCAGCACACTGCGCTCAGCCATGATATGCTTTTGCTGGAGGAGAGAAAATAGATTATAACACGCTGTTTTCATTGCATTTCACATTACCAGCAGAGAGAAAATAGATTTAATAAATAAGTTCAAGATGCCCTCGGGGGTCCTACCTCTTTCTTCTTCAAGATGATTTTCTTCTGTAGCACTTTGACAGCGTAGTACTTGGTGGTCTCCTTGTGCCGTGCCAGTAAAACCTGTTTCCCATCAAACATTTGCATTAGTAATGGAGTGGCGGAGTTGACCTATATGTGTGGAGGAGAGCAGTTACATAAAAGGCTGCACGCAAAGGACAGACTCACCTTTCCAAAGCTGCCTTTTCCGATGATTTTAAGGTAGTCAAAATCACAGGGCTTGACCCTAAAGAAGAGAAAAAGATTTCATTTATCATTTTGTTCTCATCTATGTTTGTCAAAATTTGGGCATATAGACTCCTTTGAAGGCTACTTACTGAGTATCCTCAGTCAGTGAACTTTGAGAATTTAGGCACATCTGAAAGATACAACACGGGGAAGGTCACAACAGAGACACATTTTACAGATAAAATGAGTCAGACTAATGAAAGTAAATAGTTTCTGCTTACATCACTATCGGGAAGTTCATTTTCAACCTCCTCGTTCTGATTCTCATCGATCTTCAAGAAGTTGTTAACTTCAACACTGAAAACAGAGAACAACGACTCGTTCATACGGAGGATTTCAACTTCACCCGTTGTTTATTCAGCACAGACGTTTGGATTTGAGTTTTCTTAAGAGGTTTTCTGAAACTGAGAAGCTGAATCAATGTCCTCTGCGTGGGTGCGACTCCAATGACCGTCTGAAACTTCCAGACAGGTCAAGTTCACCAAGGCTCGTCAAAGCTCAACCTGTCTGAGAAAACCTTAATCCGCTGATCCGCAAAGACAGGGTTCAGCCAGCTTTGCAGGAGTCCAGGGGTCCAGTTCAGATGCCCTCCTGGAGCATCTGGAGAGGTCAGATGCTACACCTGTTTTTTTTTTGTGTTTTTTTTTCCCCACCCCACGCTAACCTGTGTCACCGGCCAAGCCATGTATCATGTAATAATTGAATTACAGGTTTATCCTTGTCAAGGGAACACAGGAGATTTGCTTGAGAGGTGATTATGCAGTGGAGAGATTGTTAGCAAGGCTGTCATGAAAGAACTATTCTTAACCTGGCTTCTTGGACCCAGATTATGCTTTTAACAGAATGTCCTGCTAAACCCAGGTGGCTGATTGGATTGGCCGGGACCTGCACTAATCATGAATGGGATAGCAGTCAGAAATAAACACCAGAAGCTCTGAAATCCAGGAAGTAACTGGAGCCAAGAGATGCTCTTTGTGCCCTCACTTAAAGGCCAATTTTCCAATCCCAAATCTTACACTTCCATTCATCTCTGTTGGTTTAATTTATTTTTAAATATGAATACTCACTGTTGGCAGATATGTGGAGTAGACACCAGCTTCTGGATGAAGTCATTCAGACCCATTTTTCTCTCCTTGATGAAAGCTGCAGAAAAAGAGGCAACCCCTTTATGTTATATCACAAAAACAAACAAACACAGAGACTGAATCGTGATCCAAATACTTGTCTCCAATTAGAGGAAAAAAATAAATAAATCGCCGTTTGAGTCCTAATCCGCAATTTGTGAGTTTTAAATATCGCCTTTGCGTGTAGTGTGTATAGAGCTCTTATGTCGCGGGCTTATAGGTTATGCAACCACTCGGGTCATTCATTCAGATACCAACAGTGGCGGCCAACAAAGCATTTTCTATCACAAATCCTTATTACAACACAGATGACCCGATTTGGCATATTTATTCAGATTTCTATACCGCTATCGTTTATGTCCAGGTTTGAATTTTCTACCGTTTAAATTCATAACAAAATAAATAAAAACACTCTTTGAAATTTATTTATTTATATCTGTTTTTTTTTAATTACTAAAAATAATTAAAAAGAAAGGCCTAATTTGTCGTAATTTACAGCTTGATTTAGTGATGAATATTCAGGTAGCGTTATAAATAAAAGTGCATTTTTTTTGTGGCTCACCAGTGAGAACGGCTACAATTCCCCTCATTTTGCAGTAAGTTAGATCACATCCAGCTTCAGTCACGGCCATGTTCAGCGATAAATAAATATCCAAAAGTTCAAAAATAGGAAGCAAAAAGAAGCAGTGATAGTTCCTCAGTGGTCCTGGTCCTCCAACAGCTAGTTACCGTTGGGTTCGTATGTGGCATCAAAAGCGCAGACTGACATCCAACCATCCGCGCTCCGCTCTCAAGAGCCGCTGCGCGAGCCAGCCAGTATCGCTTATAGGGGGACCACGTGGTATCAGGTGACGCCCCGTTTTCGTCACCGGCGTATCCACGGCAACGGTCTCGTGACGTCACGGGATTCCGCTGCAGCCATATTCTGCCTGCAGGAGGTGAGGGGAATGACGAGAAGAGCTCACCGCATAAGCGGAGGAGGAAGAGGTGGGAGAAAGCACCCCCTACCACACTCCCACCACCAGCACCTCCTCCGCCATCTCGCCTCCCCTCCTTGTTTTCTTTCAATGGAAAATCTCCAAATTGGCTGTTAGCACCACAGGCACAAAAGGGATTATCGCCAGTTATTATGGAGAAGAAGAAGTACAATCCCAGGAATGATCTTGCGAAATCATGTGGCTGCAGCTCCCGTTTTTTCCCACTTGCTGCAACGCTTTCATCCTCAGAGGGTGTGCAGAAATGTATGTCACGACTGCTGCATTTCACCCTCAGCTTGCAACAGCTGCAGTGCCTGATCTCAATAACCCACAAAAAGGTGATAAAAGCCATAAAGTGCACAGGCAAAAAGAAGGAAAAATACTGCATGCTGTGCAGACGGTCCTCAATTTAAAGCATAGAAGTTTCCAGAAATCTTCATGCCTCGTTTACGTAATTCACTCCAAGTAAAAAGCGTAGCCATGACCTTGCGCATGGCACACGCACAAGGTCAGGGTTGTGAAGGTGACTTAGCATGGCAATTACATCAATTCAGAGAACTAAGCCGTGATGGGTCCAGCTGTCACAGATGTGGTCCACTAACCCTGTTATATAAGTTACATAACTGTGCCATAATGCAGATGGGTATACACTGCCCGGCGCGAAAGGTGAGTGCATGCAAATTTTCCAGGAAGTGTTGACATTAACGGGTGTCTGGTGATTCAAAGTGTTATTTAATCTCTCACTGAGTGAAAGCATTGATGTGGCAGTGCAAAACAGCATTTATTCAAGTGCATTTGAGAGGCACTTCTTTCTAGTTCCTCTTGCATTTATTCATCACCATACTTATTTTCACAGAGTAACTGATTCATATTTTGCATAGAAAATATGCTTTGCTGTGCCACTGTGATCATTTTACTGGATTTTCAACAAAAACTGTTTTTTAAAAAGCTTTTTTTTTTTTTTTTTGCAGTTTCTCAGTTTTAATCGAATAATATTCAGTACAGGGAAGTACTAGCAGTGGTGTGATGACCAAAGACGATAGAAAAAAAGATTCAGAAGCTCATGAGAAAATAACTTGGGTTAAACTTTTCTCAACTTCGAGGCAGGTGACTGATGAGACTACCAATGAAAATGAAGGAAACGGTTTAATTTTATGACAGGATGATATGAAATGTCCACAAGTGACCAGCCATCATTTACAATTCCTCCATATTGTTCCTCTATATTGCTCATAAACAGCACCTGGCTATTTATGAGCCAGGTGCTGTTAATCAGTGAATCATCATGTAGTGTGAGCACTTTTATAAAAACAGAGGTTTTGGCATTTTGCTTGTTTCGAGTTTCATTCATCGTAACACAGGAGTGGGAAGTCTCAGCAAATTCACCCCGAGGTCAGACTGTGCAATGCTCAGAGAAATTGTAGGAAAAATCAAGTCCCCAGTTAACATGTTAAATGTCAAAGTTCTTCAGAGTGCAATTAGAAAAAGACTCGGCTTGTTTGGAAGGGTTGCCGGGACAACGTCTCTTGATAAAGGACATGGCAGCGGGCTTTCGTTTGCAGAACTGCATCTGAATGAGACTTCCAGAACAATGTCCTTTGGTCAGACAAGATCAAAGTGGAGATGTAAGGCACTAATGCACAGCACCATGTTTGGTGAAAACAAAACACCTCATACAAGCTGTGGAGCACGGCGGTGGAGGGGTGATGATTTGGGCTTGTTTTAAAGCCACGGCACCTGGGAACCTTCCAGTCATCCAGTTGACCACAAACTCCTCAGAATACCGACACATTCTTGAAACCATCTGTCTGTCAGCTGAAACATGGATGAAATTGGATCATGCGTCAGGACAATGATCCCAAGCACAGCAGGAAATCAAAACACAATTACTGAAAAAAAAAAAAGAAGAATCAACATGATGCAATGGCCCCGTCAAAGTCCAGACCTTAATCTGACTGGTGCTGTGGCGGGAGCTGTGCATAAGTGAATGCCTGCAGACTTCAATGAGCTGAACTAACACTGTTAAGCAGAGTGGGCTAAAATTCCTCCACAACAATGTGAGAGACTGATAAAGTCATACAGAAAAATGCAAATGTGCACTGCAGTCTGGGCTTTGAATGGAAATGCACAGCTGAGGTTGTTGTTTTTAACCTGCCACTGCAAAGTCTGTGTGACGTCCAATTGCACCCATGTGAGAGTAAAGTGCGTAATTGTGCAGTGAATTCACAGTATGTGAGTGGGTGTAATGTGTGCAGGAAGCCCCTAACTAAACCGCAGTGAGTATTTTCAGTACTGAGAACGTGTCTGATGAGGCCGTCTCCTGTGACTTTACTTCTACTTGAGTGACATTTCCAATGTGAGGAGTAGTTTACACTCTGGTACTGATTAACACCACGACATGTAAGTCACCCTCAACGGCGAAAACATCCCTTTCTCTTACCAAATGAAATAACGCTGAGATGTGTTAGTCCTCACAGGTTAATCTGAAAATGAGTATTTATTAGAAAATACTAAATAAATATCCTGCAGTCCAAGTGGACCTCTTGTTTTTTTTTTTATTATTAAAACAATAACAAAATAAACCATCAAATTGTCACTTTTGAACAGAAAATATTGAGTATGTTCACAGAAAAATGACTAAAACTATGATTTTAATCCAAAAATTGTTGATTAACTGTTCACTTTATAGACTGCTGGCCAGCTATTTGTACTTCACTTTAAGACTGAAGAGCTTGCTTCCCCTCCGCTGTGATAAGCATCTGTTTCGGTCAGATTAGGATCCATTCAGCTGAGATGTGTCAGTGGGAAACTCCTCTGTTTTTGTCCCTTTTGACAATGTGACAGTCATGCACCACTTAAAGGAAGTGAGACACCTCGGGACCAGTTCATGTATTTAGAGAAAAAGGAAGTGGGGTGCTTTATTTGAACGGGCCCAAATAGAAAGTAGCGCAGAGCCAGCTGGCAGTATGACAGATCAAGCCCTGGATGGTTACCTAAGCAAACACACACAGCTCAGCTTCGGTTCTGTTTACACACAGAAACACAGTGGATCTGATTACGGGACACCAACACCTCTGCCTGGCTTGAAGTGACGGGGTTCCCCTCCCCTCGTGTAGTCTTTCTGTGAATTATTCAAGTATAATATTTCATCATCTCTTTGCAAGGATTCGTATGACTGGGTTTCTTTCTGTTTCTCCACCAGCGTTGCCTTCTGTCACATGACAGATTAATCAGGTTTTATTTAGCACTTTCACACAGGCTGCCCTGCTTTCCATCGCTCCGTCCAATTGTGTGATTGATGCTGAGCAGACAGGCAAAATTTCTGCTCGCTGACAAGCAGTCGTGTGAGGCACCTGCCAGCCGTTCCGCTAAAAGGCTTTCCAGCCCTCCCGGGGTGGCATCGATAACTTCCCAGCCTCAGCGTGGTACTGCTTTTGTCACCCCTGAGGATGCCAAGTTGGCTTGTGAGCTACATCAAACACCTGCCCCAGTTTGTGCTTCATATGAGACAAAATGAAACCAGATCTTTAGGGTGTAGGCCAAGTAGTAACTGAAACTCATTTAAAGTTACTCAAACGAAGGTAACTAAATAAAACATGACTTTGAACATAATCTTTGCAAAGAGATAAAAAGTGTAATTTCTTAAAGGTGCTGCATGTGACAACGTTTATTTGAGTGAGGTAACTATTCAGGCCCATATCTGGCGTAACGCTCCTCTGTCATTCAGCTGTCTTTCCAGTTTTTCACTTCCAGAAAACCACAAATAATGGAGGTAATTCACCGGAACTTCTTATGCTCCCCTTATGGTCATAAGTCTGTAAAATCCTTCCTGCCCCACAAATCTGTATGTTCTCATTTCCAAGCCCAACCCTCCCTCTCTCTCTTTGTCACTCTCTCTTTTTGGCACCTGCCTGACCTATGAGCTACCACCAATACCCAGTGAGGCCTAGGTTGGTGCTAGCCATCCATCCGTCAGCTTCTATCAATAAATTTTGTCTAATTGTGTTTGAGTTTGTAGTCCTTGCTGGTGAAAATGTGATAAGATGAATATTCTTTTGCATTTTCCCCATGAAGCTCTTAGTTTTTTCTTATATTGTAAATAGTGGTGCACTTTTGTCCCGCCTCAAAAAGCTCATAATCACTGTTTAGTTTAGCCGCAGCCAAGAAGACTAAAAGAGAGCCTTCAGTCTACAAGATCGTGATGAATGAAAAGTCAAGCTTTCTGTAGCTGAAGGATTATAATGGTTGCCTTTGTCTCCGGATTGCTCAAGTTTTCTCATTCAGTGGACTTGCAGTGGCAAGACAGGTCACACAAGACACAAAAGTTTGTTGTTGCCAAGGAGACCTAATCACCTCCATCTGTAGACTTCCCATGTTGATAGCAGGTCAGCAGGGACGGGCTATTGTTCTTGCAAAATGGACTTCCCTAGACAGGGCCTAACTCCCTACCACACCACTCTTCCCATTTATTTATTTTCAAGTTCAGTAAATGGATGAAAAGACTTTTAAGTTCATATCCAACAGTGTTAAATGATCCAGATCACAGTATTTTAGCTTCTGCTGAGGTCTCAAAATAAAAGTACTTGCAAACAGCTTCTGTATAGTGATATATTCAAATTAAATATCACAGAACATCAAAGGTGGAGCGAGTATCGATGAGTTCAGGGGTCACAGTTATTTCAGAAATAAGAGAAGGGCTGTAAAAACTGAAGTTGAACATAGAAAGTTGGAAATTTGACGTTAGACGAGAGATTCACGGAGTTTTGTGGAAAAAGGAGAAACCAAACAGTGTATTTTTCTGTATGTTGACAGATGAGTAGTTAAAATAATCAAAAAGGAAGTAAACCCGAGACAGGCTTGGAGTTGGAGACGCTAATAGAACGAAGGGTAACTCGGAGAAGTCCTTGTTTCACTCTTACAGTTACATCTGACTCACAACTCAAGACTTCACAGCTTCTAAACTATATAAATCTTTGTGAGCGCTATTTCTGAGCCTATTTCCAATGTCCTTTAAAGAAGATTTAAACCACATCAAAGCACGGAATATTTTTCATCCACATGTTTGCAGTAGTCTTCAAAGACTTCAAAGACTTTCAAACAGCTACATTTAAAGTTATTATGGTGCTAATGAACAAGATAAAATGTACATATAATTATGTCCCACTGATTTAATCTAATTATGTGTTGAGTAAAAATTGCAGTACATTTAAGCCTCTAAATTGGGAACATTTTTTTTCTTTTTCTTTCATTTTTGTTTTTTTTCTTTTTCTACGATCCTGAATATATCTCTGAATGTTTGAAATGCTGCGCGAGCCAAACAAGCAAACAAACATCAGTCAGTCCAGAAAATCATTAAAAATATTATATTTTAGTGCTTCAAATATAACAGTAAGGTTCAACCTGGACTCTCAACTGGCTGCTTACTACCAGTGTAGTGGGTAGGACACAGCAGAAGGTGGATGAATGAGTCATAGAGGCAAACGGGTCCTTGGTGACCACCCATAGCGCTGGCAGGAAGGCTAATGAGGATGGAGAACCCAAATTACAATCGCTGACCAGCTCTGAGGAGACTATCATGGCCTTGTGTGATTCACACCCACGCAGTCATGGCAGCCTTGGCATTCAGTTGAAAACAGATCTCTGCTAAAATCTCCTCTGTCTCTTCCTGCAGTTCCTCTTTTCTGTTTTAATGTGTCATCTGCATCATTCTGGCACCTAGTATTACTCATACAGACACCCGCAGAGAGGCAGACCGGAGGTGGCGGTCGAGCCCGACTGCGCTGCAGTGCAGCCCCCGGGCCCCTGCAAGTGGGAGCAGATTTTGGCTGATGAATCCACAGTTAGAATTACTCGGTCTTTGCTTCGCGTTTGAATTCCCGGGCAGTAGATGAGAAGTGTTTTTTATTTTTCTACCCTCCTTGGGTGATTAGATGGCCGCTCATGGGCTTGCTTCATCAGTTAAAAAAGAGAAATGTTTGCTCTCTTTTGCGATGACTCAGAGACACAAACTGTTCCATAATACATTACTTTAATTTGCTGCCAAGCAAGTGGGAAGATCCAGCCTATTTGGAGCTGCAAAGCCTCTATTAATTTTCATAATGTGACTGCGGTTATTGCTGTAATTACTATAATGATAGCAGAAAGAGATTTTTCATTATGTTCTCTCTTCTAACATGTGTTTTCTCACATGTTAGAAACACACACACACACAAAAAAGGAAGCAGACAAAAATAAAGACACAGGATCCCTTTTCATTCAGACCACCAGACTGTCATTCACTAACTGCAGCGTCTGTGTGAGCCAAACATCATGAATCAGTGGCCGGTGGCGACTTCCGTTACCGTACGCAGTTCCCTTTTCTCTGTTTTTGCCGTGAACCATGATAATATGAAACATACTGTATAAAAAGCAGCCACGTTTCTAGAAGAAGCTCTTAGGTCAGTTAAGAGTAACGTCTCTAGGATACCCCAGAAGCAAATAAAGCTTACTCACTGTCGTGATATTCAGTTGGTTCAGTTTATGATCAGTGGTTTATGGTTTTGGAAGTCCACTGTGACTCTCATGAGGTCAGTTATTCATTTGGAAGATATCTGGTGGAAATCAATCAAATGCGCGATCGAAACCAAAGCAATTAATTAAGTGAGTGAAGTGATTTAGATGGTGACGTTGGTGAGCGTCACACGTTTGAACTGGTGCCAAGACACGGATTATCTGAAAACGATACGTTTGCTATACAAATTTACTGAGCAGCCGACATTAAAGGACTTTCCAGATCGACTTGCATGTTGACAAAGTAAAGCTCAATTGGTTTTATTTATTCAACAGAACAATTTTCAGTTACCTAATAGTTGCTTAAAGATCGATCCAATCTGCTGTAAGGCTCCTAAAGATGCCTTTAACCCAAACAAATTCTCACTGAGATCATTGAAACCACAAAGAGGGAAGTAAAATTTAGCGGCAGGCTGTGCAATACTTTTAGAATACCAAAATGCCAAACAGAGTTGTTCTGTATGCTAAAAAGATTTTCAGATGAACCATCAGGCAACAACAAAGCAGGTGTGAGCACGGATGAGTTTAGTGGTAACAGTACTGTCGTTTCAGAGAGGAGAGCAGGACTGATCATAGCTAAAAGTTGTTACACTGACATTAGATTTTTAGTTTTATGGATCCAGGTAAAACCAGATGATTTTTAATTATGTGACAGTTACTTAAAGACTGAAATAGGATTTAACTAATATGTGACCCCTTCACTGTGTCTAAACAACAAACCTTCTTTCTGGAGTCAATGACAAAGTCACAGAGAGCCCGTTAGTAACTGGTGTTGCTACGACTAAAGAAACTGTGTGCCATGACACAATAGCACACTGCACTTCAACTCAAAGCTGACTGTCTGACCCTGCGAGACAAATTATGCTGCACGATCGTTTGAATGTTCAAGAAAACAACGAGCATGCTCCCGGTCACACGCCTGAACCCGTTAGACCTTCTTCTTCCTCTGGATTGGACACTGTGGATTCTGCCATTGAAAACTGTTGGTCGTAGTCTGATTCCCAGCTGTGATCCACAACATGAAGCTTGGGTCAGTTTGACACAGAATTTCATGCTTGCTCTTAATTTTCAGCTCTGAAGTAAAATTGTAAATTTTCACTCACAAGCAGTCACAACAGGACTCCCAGATAGCAATCCAAACGTCGTACGAATGCTAGAAGTTATGTGTCACTACACAACAGCCACATTTCTGTCAGGTTGAGTTTCCGCCTTTTATAGGAACCTTTTTTTGGGAGATTTTTTTTAACAGTGGAGAGAATAAGTGGAGGCTTTTAGAAAATCTCTATGTTCACTATTCTGTTTCCAGATGTAACAAATGGTGCCTAACAGCAGCTTTGAAGCTCACCTGTTAACACAATACGTCTCGTTTCTTTAGCTTGAACAAAAACCAAAGGGGGGATTTCCTGGGCGATATGTTTTTTGATGATATTGATGTCATAGTCGTGAATATCGTCTCTTGTCTTCACGTTGTAGCTGATAAGCAACAAGTTGTGGTTTTCTGTATGCTGTGAGATCTTAACTTACATTTTTATAGTTTGCCTTTGCGTTGATTAAACAGAGAAATGTGTATTATTGAGGGAGCTTTAGAGGCGCTTACAGGCAGATTTTATTACCTTTTGCCAGAGGCCTCCTGTCTCCTCTTTTTTTTAGTCTTTATGCCAAGCTAAACTAACCATCTGCCGCTTGCAGCTTCTTACATTACATCCAACTCTTAGCAAAAAAAAAAAAGAAAAAAAGGGGGGTCTGTTTTCCTATCCCTTTAAGATTTAATAACTGTGGGTCCCAAGCTGTTTTTTAGGCTATCACAGAACACCTGAATCATCTGATCCTTGGTCCAAGTTACAAAACCAAGGCCCAGCAGCGGCTTTTATCCTCTCAGGTGACAAATGAGATGAGATGTACCGGTGTTGCAGAGAGAAGGTGAGAGACTTCGATGTGGGCATCGTGAAAATGAACCAGATGATGTGAGAAGTTATACAGAAGAGTGCTATACAGTGTCTTTGAATTTCTTATGTAACTAGAGACGGTGACGTCAAAGCATGCTGAGGGAATACAAAAGGAGCAGAGATGGACGAGTTAATACGGAGTCAAAAAGATCAAACGGTGACTGAAAAAGCAGAGAGGACAGTATTTAGATGACTGAGATGTAAAAGTTGCTTGTCTCATGGTGCATCCCCCCCCCCTCTCTACTGTGCTGCTGACACACTGCACATTTTCCCCCAGATACTCTGAGACAGTGAATTAAAGGAGCACCTACCTATGAAGGATTTCTTGCCGGTCTTCATGTCCCCCTAAGTGTTTGATTAGATTGGATATCAGGCACAGAGAGTCTCTGATGAATGACCGTCTGTCTGCTGCAGAGCGTCCAGGTGACTGAGAGAGATGCAGTGCTCCTGTAAATATTCCTCCCTCTCCGTATCTGTCTACTTTTCAACGGCTCCCACTGCAGCTGTGCTCAGAAAAGTCATTGATTCACAGACAAATAACTTTCAGCGCTGCACTTCCCTCTTCTCTCTGCCTCTTGTGCGGTTTCTTCCTCTTATCGCACAGCCTGCAAACAGCTGTAACCAAAGATCTGTGACGCACCTTCCTTTCCTCTCCCTCTACACACATCCCCAACTCTAACCTCACCTCCTCCACCCTCGGCTGTTCTTTTATCTACCTGAAGAGCATCGAACAACACAAAGGCAGGTGTCTGGTTACAGCTCCCGTGAGCATGGGAGTCCCGCCGGAGGGGAAACCAGTCTCCATGACATGGGAACCACCTGAGGAATACAGAGCAAGGACAGAGAGGGGTTTTAATTGGCCGCCACTGCAGGAGTGATACATTCACTCCCCATCAGCCTCCTCTGCCTCTGTCACTTACTGCTGTTCAGGATTTTGGGGGGATAAAAAGACCTGGTTAGTCACACTGACAGTCATGATTGTTTTGTTAGCCTTGAGCTCTAGGTTATCATCACAAACAATGAGTGCTGTGTGGTGAGGAGTGAAGCATGTGGGGGTTGAGATACAGCAGCAACAACAGCATCACTGATGAGTAACACTGTTTCTCTGTCACTAAAGTGCTGCGGTGAATTATGATTTGCTTTGGGAGGAGTGAGCTGCAGTCATACTGTAAGACATTTACACTGATAACAAATCTCTTACTTTGGATCATTTAAGAAAGTGTTGCAGTTCAGTGAGTGTAACTGCTGCTAATTTAAAAGAAAACAAACAAACATTATGATAGAAATGTGAGTACTGATAAACTAAAGCTGTGTTTTAGCTTAAGGTGACCACATTCTGGTGGTCCTCGTTGAGCCAGTGAGCTAAAGAAGGTAATGGAAGAGTAAGAAGATGAAGAAATGTGGTTTTATTACTGTTTTTATGTGCCTGGATCCAATTCGAAGTCCTGTTAAGACTTCATTATGTTTCAGTCAGACTTGCAGTATCAAAAAATAAAATAAAATCCAAAATACAAGGCAGGGGTAAATACAATAAAAATCTTGCATTACGTGTCTCCTAAACTCTCATAGAAGGATGAAACAGGATTATTCCAAAAACACTCATTTGTTTGGATTTAATCCATGTCTGAGATGCGTTTGGAAAATCCTGCCTACAAACAAATGGGTGAGATCAGGCGAATGCGAAGGTTACGGCATATCATTTGATTCTCATTAAGAACATCAACTGATCTTGTGTTGTCTCTTCTCATTTTCTGACCACTGTTTTAGTTTTACTTAAAAAAAAAAATGTTTATGTATTTTTCAGTATAAGATACATGACAGGTACACATGTGTATGCAGTTAAGATATTACTATAAATGGGTACCTTAAACTTACAGCTCAGGAGCTCAGTCAACAAACAAGACGACGAACTGAGTGATTCTCTTGTTTCGTAAGACTAAGGAGGCCCCAGAGGGTTAATTTGTCACCTGTTTCTAGAAGCTACTTTGAAAGTAGCTGCAGAACTGGGACTTATAGATAAAGTCAGTTGGTCACAAATACAACTGAGACGTCGAGATTTACCTACTCGGGACTTCACAGCAAAATCTTGCACTTGGATAAAAAAAAATTGGCCAAAGTAAATGGATTCAGGATGAAGACCAGCTAGGCGTCAGTTCCCTTTCTAATTCCAGTTACATGAAGGTGATATTTCATCAGTCTGATCTCATAACTATTGATTCGTGTCCATGTGCAATAAAGCTGGACGTTTTTCCAGTTTTAAAAGGCACAGAAACCCACATTTGCCTGAAAGGAGGGGTTGGTGACAAGAGAGTTCATGTTCCACATGGAAATGATCATTTTTACATTTTCGTAGGTATTACTTGTACGTCTCTTTGTTTGGTTAGATTTAGATACCAAAAACTTCTCAGTCAAAACTGAAAACTTCTTGGTTTGGTTTAAGGAAAGAAAAGTGTTGGAGACATGCAAATGCATTAGTTTCAGAGTGCTTCTGTTTGTCATGTGACAGCTGGTTTCTATGCCAATGAATGAATACGTTGCCTTGTTGTCTTTTTTTGCATCCTGCTGTGAGATTGGGCTGAAAATGTATTCAGGTGGAGTCCAAGGTACTGTGGCAGTGTTCTCCTGCAAAGAGATGTGACTGCAGCGAGTTGGAAGGAGCGCTAAGCTGGATTAACCTGGAAAATACACAGTTTATCCTGTTAGTTAGACAGTGCAGAGGAAGGAAAACTGTCATTATTATTAAGTGAGATTACTAGAGGTATGGAGAAACAGCTTCTCCTCTCTGATTCTGACACAAAAATCCCCATGCATATCAAATGTTACTTCTTGATACCCCCTCTGAGGTTCTGTCGAAACCTTCACAGTCAGGAGGCGGGAGCGTAATGACTGTGTGAAAACAATCGGCATCGCTGTTAAAAAGAACCACCGCCGTCCAAATATGAGGCTTAAATGAAGGTGCATATTTATTATGTGAGACATTTCGCAGCTCGCTCATTCTGCCACTAATGATACAGAACAAAAAGCATGTGATGCACAGATTCGTGCCCTGCTGCTGAACTCCGGCTTCACACTAACAAAAACTTCACGCACCACCAGCTGATGAGCATCATTTAAATTTCAAAGCCATGAGAGGTCGGAGAAAGTTTACAAATGTTCAAATGATGCTCAAAAGGGAGAAGTGAGCGTTGCCTGCCTCGTTTTATAGCCGCCGCCCTCTGTGCGAATGAATCCACTTTGCCAACAAACATATTTTCTCAGCCTGCTCATCACCTGCTCAGCATAGTTCACAGGAAAAGTGCAAATAAATACGGACTGGTTTCATGTAGCTTGAGAAAAGGCCACGTGGATGTTTTCTTTGAAGACAAAGTCTCAGCCTGAATGCTTCGTGATAACAAGTCTGAAATCGAGGATCATCATCGACACACTGATTTTTGACTGGACAGATTCGCGTGTAATCTCTATTAGGGCAGCGTGTGAGCAGAGGAAGCATGACGCTGTGAGTCAGTGTGAAGGAACGGGCCGATTATGTGGCTGGATGTCAGACATGTGATTGTTTGTCACGGACAATCTTTGCATTCATTGTCGAGGAGTTTTTCACCAAGGAGGAAAACAAAAGGTTGTTGTTTACTTGACTTTTCCAGAAAAACTATGATTTTCTGTTTTTGCTTAACTGGAAAACTCCATCAACACGGACAATTTTTTTTTTTTTTTTTTACAGTGGTATTGGTTAAAGCTTGAAATATATTTTGATTTGTG
>VURO01024031.1:0-18085 GCA_015108175.1 Pelvicachromis taeniatus | reverse complement strand
TTTGTTTTTTTTTTTTTTTTAAAAAAAAAATTTTTTTTTTTGGTTTTTTTTTTTTTTTTTTTTTTACAGTGGTACTGGTTAAAGCTTGAAATATATTTTGATTTGTGGGTTGTGGTATGGTTGGCAGTGCTTTCACAGTAAGAAGGTGTGGGAGCTGGCTGTGAGGAGTTTCTCCCTGTGCCTGCGAGGGCTCTCCTCAGGGGCTCCAGCTTCCTCCCACAGTCCAAGGGTATCCAGGTTAGGTTAACTGGTGATTCTAGATTGGTTGTGGGTGTGAATGGCTCTCATTCTCTCTGTTAGCCTTGTGAGAGACCGGTGACGTGTTCAAGGCCTGCGCCATATGACAACTAAGATAAGCTCCAGCCCCTCCCCAACCCCTGAGCGGAAAGAAAATGGATTTGTTTAGTACTATACAACAGCAGCACTGTGTATCCAAAGCAAATTTACCCCATATCATGTCTTAACTCTGACGCACTTTGTGAATTGAGGTTATCTGCTGGTATTAAGATAAAATCTGCATGAGAAATGTACACAGCAATGCGGGTCCTTAAAATGTCTTCAGTAAACATTTAGTGATAAAGCAAGGCTTTAAAGACAAGCCCCAGTCCTCTGCTCTCAGAAGATTTGATTTGAGGTTTCTTTTCTTCTTCTTTTTTTTTTTTTTTTAAATCAGAGAACAAACAAATATTGACCAAAAACAGAAAATACATATGTATATATACTTTTTTTATTTCCTATGTTTTTGTTGGGGTTACTTTTCATTATGACTTACACCTCACAGGTTTAAAACTAATTACCTTTCAGAACAAGTACATAAGGAAAGCAGTTGGTTAACATCACATATAGTCTACTAAATTATTATTTTGACAGTATGGGAAACAAGTATATTTGGTCTCTTTGGATCGGGAATGTCAGAAAGTTAAAACTGCTGTGAAGCAACTCGTTTGGTGCGGTCAGTCTTGTCATCATTGGCATCACAAAGGGTTTAGGATACATCCAGATGCACACAAGAATCTCTCCACTGAAAAGGCAAACACCGATTCCAAGTGCTGTCAAGAGCAACAAGTGGCGTTTTTATAATTATAAAAACCATGGCCAATCAGAAGGCTACAAACAATAAGGCATGTACAGTCTGACAGCAACAGAGAGACACAGGAGACAGTTTTAAAGCTGCGCGACAAAATCTTTGTTTTCCTTCTCCACACATAAACGAAGACACTGATGACCCTGGAAGGAGTTTATCAAAAGATACATTTTCAATTACCTAAAACATCATTTACCAGTGAACAAAAGTTAAAAATACAAAGAAAAATAACTTTTTTCCCCCAAAATACCCATGTGCATGTGCACAAGGCCTAAGATAATAAGACATTGCATTGGCAGCAGCAGAACAGCTTCCTGTTTCACAGAGCTAGGCTAACTGTTTTCCCACGTATCCTGTCTTGACACTAAATTAGCCAGATTCATATTAGCTTCATATTTAACTGACAGGCATAAAAGTGATATCAGACTTGTAATTTGCCCAATGTTCATCTAATGTTTATTTTAATGTCATTCATATTTTGGCTTTTTACAAGGTTTAACTTGCACCAGGTCCTCACGAGTCTTCTCTTTTCATCTGTTTTCTCTTCTTCTTTCAGCTCCTACAATAAGGAGTCTTCACCGTGGATCATCTGCCTCCATCTCACCGTAAACCTAGCATCATCTCCTGTTACACCAACCCTCTCCATGTCCTCCTTCACTACATGTATGAATCTTCTCTGTGGTCTTCTTTTTTTCCTCATGCCTGGCAGCTCCATCTTCAGCATCATTTGTGAAATATATCAACTATCCCTCCTCTGCACATCTTTTTCTTCTTTAAATATATATTTATATTCTTTAGAGCAGGGGCGGGGAACTCCAGGCCTTGAGGGCCGGTGTCCTGCAGGTTTTAGATACCTGTATCACCCTGGCTCAACACACGTGAATCAAATGATTACCAGTAGTTCATTACCAGGTCTCTGGACAACTTCAAGACATGTTGAGGAGCTAATTTTGCCAATTAAATTAGCTGTGTTGGATCAAGGACGCATCTAAAACCCACAGGACACCGGCCCTTAAGACCTGGAGTTCCCCACACCTGCTTTAGACAACTGGGAATTCAAGAAAGCATTATTGTATTTTTATTGTTGGTGTGATTTTCCAGGTTCATCTTTTACCCAGAATCATAATACATATTAAAGTTTATTGTAGTCCTGATGTATAATGCAAAGTCTCTGTTCATTGTCTGGCTTTCCTGCAGACCTCCAGCCATGTTTGTCCTCCGTTTTCCTGCTTCAGCAGTATCCTGCAGCTTCATGATCACCAAGTCAGCTGTGGATGAGAAGGACGAGTCACCCGTGAGCAGGAGGCGAGGGATTGAGATCACTCTGTCTGTACAGTGGGTCGCTCAGCGAGCAGTCCCGACTCACCTGTTGCTATCTTTAACCTGATTAGCAGCTAGGTCATGCTAGGAGAAGCTCTGACATTAGTCTGCATTAGTGTGTGTGTGTTTGTGTGAGTATTAGTGTGTGTATTAGTATGTGGGGCTGAGCTCTGTCATTTTAAGAGTCGCGGGAGACTGTTTCCCATGAAAATTCGATCTAATACATGTTTCATTCAAAGATCTGTGGAAAAAAGAATTTTTGAAGAAGTGAAGCATGAAGTCAGTCTCGGTTAAAAGGCCACCCACGGGTAAGGGTGGATTTATAGAGATGCTCTCTAAACATGGAGAAGCTTATCAGTTGCTGCCATAAAAATAGAAACAGGCCGGGCTACTTTAGTCTTCTTAAGAACCGTGTGAGTCTAAAGTGTTGATTTACACTTGGCATTGAAAGACAGGAAATCAGGAAAGGTCCAGTAAATAAATACATCTTTGTCAGCGTGGCCTTATGCACACCTCGGTTTGTCACAGCAGGAAAGCACAGTGTAAATAATAACTTTTCCTGGAAAATTTCAGTGTCAACTAAGTTTACAAAACGTATTAACTTCTACGTGAACCTGATATATTTGTATTTCATATCCGTGTGCATCCAAGAGTTACAAGACGGCAGTGATCACTGGTGCTTTAAATGTAAAAACAGTTAGAAGAAAACTGCTGTTACTCCAAACCACAAATATTGCTGTTTTTGTTGAAATCACCTGACATATCACATTTACACCCGGAGTTTTGTTGTGGGAAACAAATAGCTTGTGGCAACAGAGACAAACTTCTGTTCCTTCTCTTTTAATCTTTTAGATTGTACTTTGCACACAGAGATTTCTCCAGATGATTTGATATTATGTACTGTAGGTGATAAGATCCTCAAAGTCAATTTAACATTTTGGAAGATTACTCCAAAATTGTTCCACAGTCTATAGATCTGCACTTTTTGCAGATTGATGAACCTCTGCAAAGATGTAAAGATATCTCTCTTAGATACTCTTTTCATGTCCAGTCATGTTACGGACCTGTTGCCAATTAGCAAAATATTCTTCCGGATGTTTCTCTTTAGCAGATTGTACTTTTCCAGCCTTTGTTGCTCCTGCCCCAACTTTTTTGAGATGTATTCCTGGCATCAAATTCAAAATTGTATGAAATAGTAAAATATCTCAGTTGAAACATCTGATCTATTGTGAATAAAATCCAAGTTTATGAGATCTGTGAATCATTGCATTCTGTTTTTATGTACATTTTACACATTGGGTTTGTAGTTTGAAGTGCCTAAATCTAACAAGAAAGTGAAAGTGAAAATTCAAAATCTGACAACACAAATGAGCAGGTGAAAGGGGGCGCAAAGCACGTTCTCCTGGCTGATAAAGCTGTGACGTCTGCCAGGGCCACCTTCCAAACTGTCCAACTTTGTGGGTCGCTAAAATGGGACTGTTATCGTGCGCAAAGGGCAGCTGCCAGATGACACCTTGTGCGTAACGATGGGAGGCAGGCAGTCTCTGACCAAGCAGCTTTACATGGGAAGAGAACCCAATGACTCTTCATGCACCCGCAGGGTTTGGATACTTAGACAAACAAGGTAGGGTTTAAATAACTTAAACATTTTTGCTTTCATTGCAGCTTAAATTTAGTGGACCCTAAGTAAGTAAGTAAACACTATAAGATGTCAACACGTCTTCGTGCACAAACAGAGCTTCACAGGCACTCGACAGATACATGCTGACAGGAGCCAGACAAGATAAGCCAGTCTGAAAATCGCTTTGACATTTCCAGCCACTAAACTTTAGTATACAAACACCCAAGTTTGCAAAAGCACAGTCAAATATTTTGTGAATGGACCTCTGCTACATGTGTCCTTATACCATATTTAATCAATTCAGCACAGACTTTTAGCCAAGATACTGACCCACTTTGGCTCTCGCAAAGTCTTTGCAGTGGAAGGAAAGTTTAGGCTGAGCACCATTAAAAATGTGACAGCTTAATTTCTGTCAGTAATGAGGACACTGCACTGCTTAGACTATAGTGGGGCATTTGGCCAGTCTACCCTGAAGGACAGAGCAGGGTGGAAAATATAACATACCAAAATAGCCCTTTCGTCCTCGCTGGCATGTAATTCTCAGAAGCCCCGTGCCTTTTATTTTTACAGGTTAACAAAATGGTAACAACACACATTACATCATGCCTAAAGGTCAGGTTATTAATGCCATCATTCACTGTGGCGATACCCTGATATAGTCTCTAACAGTGTCTTTCATCGCCATCTCCTTGACGCTCATAAGACTGTGTGTGTGTGTGTGTGTGTGTATATGTGCGTGCAGTCATGCATGTGTAATTTGGTGTGTGTATATATATATATATATATATATATATATATATATATATATATGCGTGTGCATGTGTGCAGCGCTGCAGACCAGTGAGTAGGATGAGTTTAAATGTCTGTTTTGAATACTCTGTGCAGAGGAAGTTACACAACACCTCTCATCGTCTTACCTAACTGCTGAGCCACCAGGGAGGATCACAGGACTGTGCTGGGACACTGGGAATAGTATGACTGATGCATTGGTCATGTTTCTACATGTTTTAGGATATTAATCAGTAAATAAAGGCACAAAATGTTTATGTGTAGGTGTGTAGAATGAACCAGCACCACAGAGGTCACGTTAGACTTTCTTGTTGTGTTTCATTTTGATGCACAGTGTTGTAAAAAAAAAAATCCCTAAGAATTAATGTTTCAATTGTGATATTGAGACGTAATTAGATTGTATTTATAAGGGCGTGGAGAGAAACGCCAAGATCAATGAATGCAGAGGCATGTAAACTTATTGTCAGAGCAGGTTAATAAAAACTAAAAGGATTTAAACTAGGTGGTTGTTGGCGTGTAATCAAATGCATCAATATTGTCTTTTAAGTACAACAGAAGACTCACCCTGTTATGTAATAAAGCGCTCACACCCTTTGTTATGCATAACTTTCATTTAATCATGCGAGTCAAAAATTCACACATCTCACGGCTGTCAAGAACAGAAATATTCTGTAAAGATCAAGAGCTTTTTTTTTTTTTTGAGCCAGGCTGTATGTCCACATCAGGCCTGTTCTCATCTCCAGGGCATCAATTAGTACTGCAGCACTGCTGGTGTCATTAATTTAAAGGTGTCCTTTGGCATGTGTGCTGTGAGGCACCGAGTTATGAGTCATGAGTGTGTTACTGCAGGATTACTGTTGTAAAAGGATATGTTTTTCAAATCTAAGGACGTAGCTTTTAGCAAGTGAAAAAAAACTAAATGTGCAACATATAAAGAATCCAGTGGGAATGTGAACAAAGGTCTCCTGCTAACTCTGGAAGGGATGCCACCAATATGCCACCAACTTCCTGATGAGCTTCCTTATGTAGGCTGTTGCCTCTCAAGTGCCAATACAGCTAGAAGGCTGGAGCATCAGGACACTGATGGTACAGAGCAACGTTTTACTAAGAGGTACCAGACAAACAGTTATTATACAGTCCTTTAGGATAACATGTGTTTCCATATCTGCATGGAACCAGCCTCAAGTGGCCACTAGAGGAACTGCAGTCTTTGGCACTTTCATTATACTCCGCTGCAGAGACAGACACAACAGCTGGAGACACAGTCACAGTGTTTGTCATATTGTACCATATTGTACAGGTTGGCTGGTACCACACAGACCCTCAGGCTCACCATCTGATGACATAAGTCCCATCGCTCTGACACGAGGAGATCCTAGCAGACTAGCAGACATTGGAAAGCATGATCTCAGCCTTATGTGTTGGCTAAATTTACCCCTTAATTTTGCTGCTTGGACACACCTACCCACAGAAACAGTTGCCTACCCTTGATGTCTAGACCCTTATCCATTATTGTTCCATCTTTAGCTCAGCTTCAGAGTACACCGGGAGCATTTACTCTGCAAGGGGTATTTTATTTTGGAAATTGGTCATCATGTCTTTTCTTTCTTGAACTTGCTTGCAACGACTTTTTATGCTTGAGCATTTGGGATTTTGAAGGAGGAGTGCATGCGAGCATGTTTGTAGTTGGTAAGAACCTGTCTCCGTCTGCTGTCCAAAAAGAAATATTTATACAAACCGACACAGTCATAGGAATATAAATTATGCTTTATATGAAAAAGAAGACCCGGTGCTATTAAAAGACGTGGAACTCACACCGAAAATGTGCTGCGTCTGCTGGAATCTCAAGCATGGTCTTGAAGGGCTGCAGCTCAGGCCATGGACACATGGCCAGTTTATCCCAGTCTCAGTCTATCATCTCAATGAGGCTTTACTTTAGCAGACTGGTGCTAAATGTATAGCAATAGATCCAAATGTCAATCCTAGCACATGTGATGTTTAGTAAGTGCAGTGTTGTGTTTTTCGATTTAACATGTTAGTATGCATGAATAAATGAGTGATTGCCTCTCTGTGTGTTTAGCCCCCGTGCAGCCCTGAGTTGGGTAAGCCGAAGGCAATAACACACAATTCCCCCAAAAACGCCTGTTGACTTAAATAATTCCTATTTTAAAGATAATATACTTTTAGATGTTTATTTTTTTTAATTTTCAAAGAAAACTTTATCGGGTCTTGAAGACATTTCTCATCAGTCGTGCATCCCAGATATGTCCAATACCAGTTCATTTTCCTATTTCTGGGTTATGTATTAAACCCAGCTTCATCCACCATGTCAAGATTAAAATGATGACAATACTGAATACTTAATCTCCTGATCAATCAACAGATGTATTAACTGTAATGTATTAATCATATATTTAACAGACTTTCAGCTAAATAGGAGCTTCCGGCTTTTCTGTTTCAAATATTGTTTTTCTTATATCTTTGGACTCTGGACCGAAGGTTGACAAAATCTCTGCAGTATGTGTTTTTTATCACCACATTGACACCCACCTGTCAAAGTTATAACGATAACTCTCTGCGAGTATTTTACAGACTTTTCTTGGTTATTCTACACTTCAACCTGGAGTTTACACTGTACAGTGTGTGTGTAGGAAGTTCCTCCTTATCATCACCACTCAGTTCTCTGATCCTCCTCGGTCCTCTTCAGGCAGGGCCTCACACAATGTGCCATCCTGAGCTCAGCCAATCACATCAGAGAAAGTTTATTTGTTTAAAAAAAACCATGAAAATCTAAAAGTTATTCTTAAAGACCTAAGAAGAGCTCCTGCTGCCTCTGTGAGATAAGTTAGAGCTCTGTTTTTGGTAAGTGTTTTAGGGCAGCTTATTGGTATTTAGAAATGTGCATAAATTGCTTTTTTACTGAAAATGCAATAAGGCAACACTGATATTATGATTTGGGATTTCCTTTGGTTTCAGTCGCCTCCCAGAAGACCTAGTTTCTCGTGTCATCTATCTATAAACAAAATCACTGTAACATTTATAATAAAGCAGTGATCGTTCCGGAAAGCAGGCATCTATTTTGGTGCCTGAGTGTGGGGTTTAATTATTTCTTGTTTTTTCCTGTTCCTGCAGAGATGACGTTTATGTGTTTATATAACTCCAGTAAATTAGTTTGATAGCTTTTCAGCCTTCAGTTTGATGAATACGCTGCAGATTCACGGCCAACAGGAAGTAAAAATGATGGGGGCGATGCTGCCAAGAATCCATCCCGGCCCTCCAAAAGTTGCTCGAGATAAATGTCAAAGAACAAAATGCTGCGTCACCCCGCAGAGCTTTTAAATCCAGATGTACAGTTACATGTCTGCTGGGCAGAGGGAGGATTAGATGACATCAGTAGTCTTTAGAGGGCTGGAGAGAGTTTAGAAGAGGACGATTACGTCAGCCTGGAGCTGGGACTTTAATATTAATGAGCCTGTCTGCCATGACGGGGTTTGTGGGTAAAGCTCTGGAGATGAGAAGCGGGCAGCAGGTGCAGGCATGGAGCAACAAGAGTTGATGACGAGTCAGTGCACTTTTCCCCCAAAACATGTCGACAGCATTTACATAATGTCTGCGAGTATAAATACTCTGATTACACAATGTGGTGCCTCTTTCTGTCAAAGCAAATCTCTCTTAGATTTGCTTTTGTTTTGCTTTTTCAGGCTTGAACTCATTTTCAGACATGAATGTTTAACATTTGGGGTCATCATGCTAAGATTGGATTAAAGGTCCCGAAAGCATTTGTATTTAATCTCTCAGGGGCCGTTGTGCCTTACATAAATTTGTTTGTCTGTCACATTCAGACAAAATGCAAACTCAAACACTTAAACGGAAGGATGCATTGATTAAACATGGGTGGCCGCGGTTAAAAGGTCACTTTCAACTCGATAACTATTGAACGCCTCAAACATGTGACAAACACCGACTTTGACTTGTGGACAAACTCATTACACTTTGGTAGTCAGCTGTGAGCGGCCACGTGTTTGTGGACGTAGATCAAGAATGAATCTAATTCTGACAACAGTAGAAACAAAACAGAGATGTGTGAATGAGAAGGAGACAGGTGCAAGGAGCAGAGGGAGTGAAGGTAAATCGGTTTCAAAATGTGGGATCAACCATTCAAAGCAACCGACGGTTCACAAGAGGTGAAGAAGGGAGTGCAAGCAGGGTGGAGCTGGTGGAGACGAGTTTGTGATAGAAGGAGCTGCAAGAGTGAAACCTGCTGTGATGTTTGGTTTTGAGATGATGGCACTGACGAAGGTCAACTTCCCTGTGATATTACAATGTTCCACCAAAATAAAAAACATGCAGCAGAAATGAGAAATGATCAAATACATTTAATACCACAGCTGAGGACGGGTTGAGACCAAATTTCATATTTGGTCAGATTTCCTTCAGACTTTCACCACAAATTGAAGACAGCTTTGGGCACAAACCACACTTTAACTGTTTGACAGAGGAGGTGCAATACCTATGTTGGTGTTTAAAAAAACAACCAAAAAAAAAAATTCATGTCATTTCCAGGCCTTATTTTCTATATTTCCTCATCATATTATTTGACAGTTTTACTTTCTGTTCTTGTTTCCTCCTCTGTGATTATCCTATTACTGTACCGAAACCCTTTCTTTCACCTCCCACTGGCTAGATTGAAAAAAAGAGAAGACGATCGTCAAACTTTCCAAAAGAGTTTCTTGTTTTTGTTGCTTTTTCTCCCCTGTGGCCTTGCATAGTTCACTCCTCTGTGTCTCACCTAGCACATAAACATTTACAGCAGGAATAACATTATATTTTAATGTTTTTTAGATTTTTTTTTTCATGTATTGATTCTTTATTTTGGTTAAGGGCAAAACAGCACACAGATTCAGTTTAACATTATAAGGAACTAAAAATGGAAGTAGTGCATTTTGAGTGCATATTTGCTTAAGATGGACCAGCCCCAGCAATAAAAACTGTTCCTTTGTTTTCTGTTTTCTGTGCATTGTATGAAGCCTGAAAACTGTTCACAGATTTTTAAAGGGAAGCTCTCTGATATCTTCTGGTAATCTTCAGAGAGTTGCTTTATCCCAAAACAAACCAAATCCCCTAACATCTTATTGCCCGTGGTTAATGGCCCGGTGTAGGAATCATTTTGAAGCTCATGTGTTTTGACTGCTCTCTTGTGCAGTGGAGGAGTCTGTTATGTAACACACAGGGAAAAAAGACTAAAAAAGAAAGGAGCCCGTGGAGGAGAAGCTCTGGCCTGCAGGTGCAGACGCTGTGGGAGGACTGCCTGTTTTTGGCAGCCTGACCCTCCATATGAGTTTAACAACATCCCCAAACACACATTATGATCTATACGGTTCATGCAGAGTCAGGTAAAGACCTTTAGTAAAGACCTCCAGCTCGAGCTGTTGTGCACGTGGAGTCTGGATCTGTTTAAAGAAGGCTCCTTTACTGCTGTTGTTTATTTTAATTCAGTGACAAATTCATTAAGTCCAGTTGGAGTAACGTCTCAAAGACATGGTTTTACAACAGTCACTCACTGTTTTCACAATCACTAGATAAACAGTGGAAATACTGTATTCTGGTTTCAAAGTAATCCACCATGAATGTGCGCTTTGACCGGTGTCTTGCTCTCTGATGTGTCATTGTATTGCAAAACCTGGTTTCACTCTTTTGTTGGGCAACCGTGTGTTTTTTTTTGCCCTCAGACTGGCTTTATTAAATAACCAAGGACGAAGTCTGTGTCTGTGTGCGTGTGTCTGTCCTGTGCTTTGTCCTGCCGTACTGTCAGCTTCACACTTGGCAGGTAGACCTCTGTGGACTCAAACACGCTCAGCGCCTAGGGTGAAGTCATATGGATGAGTTGGCGATCATCTAGCTGTTGACATCATGTTAACAACAGATCGTTGGTTGCAGCTTGATAAGATAAGACATTCTTTACCTATCCCCAAAAGTTGGGAAATCCCTGTCACAGCAGTGAAAACACTGGCACAACATGACAAAGTGGTGTGGTGTTGTGTAGGATAAAGTAGAATAGATCATTAAAATAAAATGATCTCAGATGATCTCAGATAACACAACCTTACATAACAGAAAGGGGTTCAGTTAAACAGCAGAATAAAAGAGGTTCTTGGTCATCCAGGTCAGAGTGGTTTTAGGAGCTTGAAAAGAAATGGCCTGGTTTGTTGCATTTTTCAGGCTCTTAGGAGTACTTTTGAATGCTTCTTTATTTCAAACATGGGTCTACAACTTTGATTTGACACAGATTTGATAGCAGATGCCCTTTAAGCTGCAGTCCTCCACTTCATCAGAGCATGGGATGACAATAGGATGACTTCACACTACAGAAACGGATATTTGATCATATTACCCCAGTACTGAAGCCCCTTCACTGGCTCCCAGTTTAACACATAATTAGTTTTAAAATCCTTCTACTAGCTCACAAAACTCTCTGTTTTCTAACATAATTAGATATAACTGTGCTGAAGGTGCTTTTCGTCGCTGTGGTCCTGTTTTTTTTTAAACTGAGCTGACTTGGTGAGCATTATGTCGGCTCACACAAAACAAAAACTGTGCGTTTTTTTGGTGTGTGTGTTTGGTTTTGTTGCGTTTATATTTTATGGTAAACACATTGAATTTATATGTAATGAAAGAAATCAGACATTGACAAGGAGCATGCTAGCTTGTGGCAGTGGAGCATTAGCATTAGCCCCCCCCATTTGGTGGGAACATTTGTGTGCACGCTGCTCTTCTGACTCATTTAAGCCTTTTAAATACGCGTAACATTGAATGTCAGCTAAACCATAGAGCTTTAGTCTACATAACATCTGAACTGAGGTATATATTGGAACCTAAATGAGTTTTGTGTTTGCTGAAACGCCTCATTTCTTCTGCCACAAATCGGTCATGCTGCCGGCTACAGTCATGTTAAGGCATTGCACAGGCTCAAATAAATCATATGGCTTCCTGTTTTTTAACACAGGGCAATTTGAAAGCTTCTCCAGTCATCTTACAAGTCTTATTAATATCCCATGCTTAAGAAAGGTATTACTGGGATTAATAGAAATCAGTTTTTCACACGCTGTAACCTTAAAAAACTGCATCAAAAAAGTAGGTCTACACATTAAGCTACAAAACAGAAGCTTCTATTGAAATCTTTGTCTTTCTGGACGACACATTCAAAAACTATGATATGACACAAACAAAAGGAAAAGCCTGAATGATCATCTTCAACTCCCAGCGGCCTGTGCAGTTCTTGTGTGAATGGAACCACGATTGAATTAAAGCAGCAGTTTGTTATGACTACAGTTGGTGGCTCTGATTGTTTGGAGAGGAGCTGCTCAGCACTGACGTCAATGCAAATATATACCTCAACAACAAAAAAAAAGCCGAGCCAACCGCTGACCTGTGGAAAATGAAAATGATATGTTCCCCTTTAGTTCATGCTTAATGTACATTTGTCCTACTACTCTGACAGCACCAGCATGTTTCGCCCTTCACTGAGTCTGCACTGATGCTTGTGAACAGGAGCCTGGGTTGAACTCCAGGCTCCTTCATGCATGTCATCATCCCCCTTCTTGCTCTTCCCAGCTTCCTGCCCATCGTCACTGTTCTTCACTTTATAACAGGTAAAAACTGAGCCTTTACCTGATGTCATTATTCGCAGCTAATCTAAAAGGCCTCATGGCAAACAAAGTGTGGTATAAATCATTTTCTCTCACTCTTCTACAAGCAAGTGATTAAGCATTTTCCAAAATGTCAAACTCTTTTTTTTTTTAACATGTAGCTTAACAGCTTTTAAATAATTTCATCCTACCCGTGTGGCACTTGCTTGTTACAATGAATGTATAACTAAAGCTCTGAAGCTCTGCTTCGCCTGCTTAAGGGCACTCTCTCCATAATAACTGATTGAGCCGGTGTGTACTGAGCAAAGATTTGAGTCTTGACATTTTTAAAAGGCTTACATAAACAAGTGCATAATTTGCTTTTGAAAGGACGTTCATGAGCAACAGCAATTAAGAAGTCTAGGCGGATGAATTAACCCTCTCATCTTTGAAGGTGCACGCAAGAGTTGTGCTTTTAATTAAAGATCTGAATGAATATGGAGCAGCAGAACTGATCAGGTCTTGCATACGGTAATCAGACATGTTCAAAATACGACTAATTGCATAAATAGACATTACAGCTTGTCAATAGCTGTTCAGGTGTGTGGGATGTTTATAAGTTACAGCAGCAGTTTCCAAATTTTGTGCTGTGAAGCAGGTTTAGGTGTGTTATGGGATTTTGTGACCCCATATGTTATTGTAGCAAACTACACTAAAAGTTATGAAGAATACATTATTAAGCAATTCATTATCTCTAAAATAAAAACCTTTAAAAAACAAAAAGTGCAGTCAGTTCGAGCAGTTGCTTGCTCGTGTGATTTATCCCCGTGTGACACTTTAAAAGCTCTGATTTTCCAGTGACAAGGTTAACAAGGAGGAAGTTACCCATCTCATCGTTTCAGCTGGAGTGAGTGATGCCGGCCACCCTCGGCCTGCATTCACCCAATCACACAAGCACTTTTAACCTGATATTCACACATTCATATGGATGCACGTGGACAAGAGGAACTGGAAATTGAACCGATCAGTAGACCTCCAGGCTTACTGGGGCAACCACACAACAAAGACTTTTTTTTGTGTACATTTGAATAGCCTAAAGGTGTGCCTTGAAAATCGGACTTTCCCTCTGGTGTTACTGGATCACAAAAAATCAGAAAACCACTGATCTGTAAATATGTATAGAGCAGTTTTCTGTATACTGTGCTGAATACTGCTAAACCTTTGCAACACTGAAATCCTTTATCCCGAAAATAAGAAAATTAGCAAGCCAAGACAAGGTGGAAATTCAAAGTATGATAAACATGATTATTACGTAACACTATAATACTGAAATTTTTGTTCTTTCTGGATAAGAACAGAGCACTAAAGGTTATGGGACAGCAGGCAGACAGCATAAATACCCATTGGATGGTCAGCTTGAAGGAATAAGACTTAAGAAATAACATTAAATATGCTGGTTTTCTGTATTCCATCTTATATCCATGCATTATTAAGGAAATTAGTCTTTTTAGGATATTAATATTTCATGCAGTTGTCCTGCTTTCATTGTAGGTCAACCTGCATATGAGATGATGGAAACTGCCCCAGACTGGTCACCATCTTTATATCTGGGGCACACAGACATTATATGTTCTACAAAAGGAAGTGAGTGAGAGCAGCAGAGGCGCGACCAGAGGGGCTGCCACGTTGGAGAAAGTGATCAGGTTTATGCAGAGGAGGGGACTCATGAGGCCAGTGAAAAGATGAAATCTGAATATGTCTTCCACTGCTACTTTAAAACTCCACGGTGTGTTGCTGTGTGTAAACTTTGCTGTCGCGCCAACAATCTCTTAACATAAGTCAGAAGCTCTTCTTCATTATTCACGAAAGAAAAGTGAATCTAACGCTGACGTTTGTCTCTCCGGCGGCGCCGTCACACTCACTGCATGCAGAAACGAGTGCGTGTAAAAACGGAACAACATGTGGGAAGCATGTGTCGTCACATCACCGCTTCACGGTCGAGAGGGCGGGGGAGCTAACAGAATGTTTGAGACTTTTCCATGATGGCGAGGATGCAGAATGGGCCTTTTGTTTGGCATCTTTCACCGTGTTTTCTCGATGCAATGACCTGTTTGTTTCAAAAGCCTGCCAAAAGGTAGAAACCTCTAAAATATTTCAGGCGCCCTAGGCATTCGTGGCATTTCTGAAGATATTGTTTAGTAAAATGTTGTGATGTAACCTGCAGCTGCAGTTTCTGGTTGTAGTATCAACAGACAAAACCGGTTAACCGGGCATGGTATGCAAAACATCAGCTCACGAACAAACAGTGTGTGTGTGTGTGTGTGTGTGTGTGTGTGTGTGTGTGTGTGTGTGTGTGTGTGTGTGTGTGTGTGTGTGTGTGTGTGTGTGTCTGTGACCCACTCAGGAGCGGGAACATGCTCAGGGAAAAGTTCTCAGGAAACCCACAGACGAGATTCATTTGAATATTTCTTAAAAACCTACAGGTGGCGTTTGACCTACTTGTATTTGCATGTTAGAATAAATAAATGTGACTCTGTATTTAAATATTTCATTCATGACTTATGTAACTCGCTGACACACAAACATGCCACAGCCTGCCCAACTCTCAGCCCTCCTGTTACAGCTCTGCCTTTCCTCCCCCTCCCCCACTTTGACCATTGTCCCAGCTTCTTTTCATCCCATCTCTTCTTTCCGTCCTGCTCTTCACTTCCCTCGACCTATCATGTTGTACAGGAGTCCCGTGAAAAACTAAGAACGCTCCAGGATTCAATGGCCCCCTTTAGCAGCAATAACATTAAGTAATCATCTTCTGTGTGACTTTATCATTCGCTCACATCATTCTGGAGGAATTCAGTGTTGGTTCAGTTCATTGAGGTTTCAGGATAATTATTTATGCGCAGCTCTTTTAAGGCTCTTTTCTTTTTCAGCCATTTAGGTTGTTGATTGGTTTGCTGCTATATTTTGATATACAAATCATCTCCCTTCCACCACCATGCTGACATTTTTGCAGAAGTTTTGTGATTTGTTAAGATGCAGATTTGCCGATCTACGCTGTGTTGCCATGTTCTTTTTAGGGGAAAGAGGCTTTTTTCCCAGGCTATCACAAACTTTAACATTTAACATGCTAACTGATGCCTGAAGAGTTTGAGATGTAGCTCTCAGGTTTGACCATGGAGTTAATTAACCTCAGCATGTATAGAGGTGCTCACATGTGCTGATAATCAATTAATAAAGTGCATTTGCTTAACTGGGCCTGGCGACTGCTTCCCCTCTTAATTCCTATTGAAGCCGTCAGGATCTACTTTCTTTTTCACGTATCTATGTCTGCAGAAGAATCACAACTGCAACTTTCAAAAGCAGATAAATAAAAAAGTGTTACGTTTCTACTTCTGAAATGTGGAGCACACGTGTAAAGATAATGACAAGAAAATAAAATAGGAAAAATACCTTATAGTTGTTCTTAAATTGACTTAGGTAGGTTTCATCACTGCTATGATAGATTAAAAGTCAAAGCAGAAGCAGCAGCTCTGTATCATACACTAAATGATTTTTTTCTTTTCATTCACTGATGTTTAACCAAAAGGTAGGGGCAGCGAAGACACAATAAAATAGTGTATTAAATAAAAATGTAACTAAGTCACATTACTCATATTCACTGAGGCTGGTCATATTTTATTCTTTCATCTGTGCACCTGCAGTTTGGACCCAGCTCGTGCTTTCAGTTCGCCGTTGCTCTTTGAAAGCCTGAAAATCAAAGACCCGAATTACGTGAACTCTTTTGTCGTTGACAAAGGCTGTTGCTCAGCATTCAGCCCAGTCTGATCCACCTTTTGTACCAGATATTTGAGGTCAGATTTAAAGCCTTTTCATATGACCCATTCTTATTGCTTTACGTATGTTGACTGTTTAGTTATCCAACATTTCATGACTGAGCACAAGGGGACACAATGGTGCTGCGTGAAAGAACTGTACCTAATGCATGCATATCTTTTTAGCTGCATTTGTAAACAATGACGTAAAGTCTTGACCCAGATATCCACCCGCTACACTAAAATCCCCCAAATACTGATTGTTTTCACCAGAGGGTAAGGCTTGGTTTGTAGTACCCACTTTGGATGTTATCACTCCATTCAGTTGACGCTATTGAATCCCGGCAGAGCCTAAACTGTAGCATTACTGTCTGCTGTGTGCCTGCATTGCCCTGCCATCACAGGTGAAATTGAGCTGTTGGACTTGGACCTAAATATATGTCTTGGACAATAATTACTTTTACTTTTTAGAACCAGCTAAGTCTAAATTTACAATTAGATCCTACAACACTTTGTTTAGTTGTGTTTACTAACACTACTTTTGTCATGGTCCAGAGTGACTCTGTGTTTATGTTGTGTTTATTAATATTCATTGATATAATGAGCTTTCTGGGTACTTGTTAGTTATTTCTAGGGTTTAGGTGATTCTATGCCTCTCTTGTGTTCTTTGTGTTCTTTCTTGTCAACCTTGTCTCAACATTCGTATGTTTCCTGTTTTACTTTGACAGTCTGTGTCTGGTGCCAACGTGCTTCCTCCCAGTCTCGTCTTGTCTGATCACTCTCAGCTGTGGTCCCTGCCTATTTGCCATTTCCTCGTTACCCTGTGTGTATACATAATGTGTTTTCTTCCCTCTGTTTGTTGTCGGATCGTTGGCATTATCTCAGGATAATTTATTTCTATACTATCCAGTCAAATAACCAGATTTATTCCAGTTTACCACAACAAAACGTCAAAGCACCGACATGCCCAGTTTGATTACAGTAAAAAAAACACCTCAGCACATAATTTCACATATTACACCATCAGAACCTCATGACAAGCAACTGGGGTAGGGAAAGGGTGTGTCAAGTGAGCCGGTGTAGAAAAAGACCCTGCCCAGTCCTGCTGCCATTCTTTCCTTGGCACTCAATGGAGGCGGTCGCGCTGCTCTCCCTCTCCCTTATCTTTCCTGCTTAGCTTCTCATGTCTTTCGTTTAGTTTTTGTGTATTTGTATTTCTTACCCTGAAGAGACTCACGACTATGTTCTCTAAAACGCAAGTGACACCTACTTCGGGCTCGGGAGAGCCACACTGTCCTCTGGGACTGAGAACATTCACCTTTTTAGCACCTATTTGGCACCATGATAACGGGGCGATTGCTGATCGGAACTGGCTTTGTCCTGGATTATGGTAAATTGAAGGAAGTCGCCAGTGCTGCTCAAACCCCTCAAGCCTGGTGGCTGGAATGGATTGTTGCCTTGTGGGAGCTCAGAGTAATGCGTATTGCGCATACTACAGCCAACATCGTGGAGCAACTAACGGGTCTTGGGAGAATATGGGCATTGAACGCAGCGTGGATAAGATCTTGGGAAACGCACTGCTCTTCAGCAGGAAATTGGGAGACCTGATGACCAGTGATGGACATTAGTTCAACTGTAAAAATTATATGCAGTTGTTCAAACTAAATGGATAAATAACTATTCTCCATTCGGACACCCTGGAGCCAGCTGCATGGCCCGCACAAACCAAAACATCCCTGATATCACAGTAGTTTTGTCTCTTCGCCCCATCCTCCAAGGACACCTGGGTTGGACTGAGCATTGTTGACTTTTGCCTGACTGTGAAGGGAGACAGTGC
>VURO01024029.1:6060-16762 GCA_015108175.1 Pelvicachromis taeniatus | reverse complement strand
CTTGATGCGTGGCTCTGAATGGCAGACAGATACAGGCACACCTGTTGACCGAACACATAATTATTATTACCATTTAAACGCTTACCTGTCGAGTCAAGCGAGGCATCGCTAATGACTCGGTTCCACAATCCTCTGCAGCCGCCATTGACGTCTGACCTTTTTACGAACTGGGGCAAGACATGAGCCTATTTTGCTCGCGAGGATCAATAAAGTATCACATAATTATATTATGTGACATTAGATGAAAGGCTCGGCCATATAGCCAAATGATGTTTTGCTGGCACTAAACATTACTGTGTAATGTTACAAAGCAGAGCAGGACTGCTTCATCAGTAATAAATGTATCAATGTTACATGTTCATGCCCTGACTTGGCTTCCCTCCTTATTTCCTCGAGGCTCGCGGCCAGTCCTCTGGACAAATGTCGGCTGCAGCTGCCCGACAATATCACACTGAAGAGGCAGAGAAACAGGAGATGATCAGAGATTATCCGATGAGACTCCTATAGTACAGTATATCCCATTATGTGTTCGTGTGTATATCCTGGTACTAGTGTGAAGTACTCTCACAGAAAGAGCTCTTGGATATCATGATAAAGGCCAGCAGACAAAGGCTGGTTATTATGCATGGGGAACTAACATGTAATGCAAGTAGGTCACTCTAAATTATCTATATTTTCAAAGAGCTATAATGCACAGAGTACCTATGAAGTACTGTAGCACTGGAGAGGTGGGATTGTACAGCTAGGTCCATAAGTATTTGAATAATGACACATTTTTTGGTAATTTTGCCTCTGTGAAATTTTTAATCCGAATTTTAGATGTGTTATTTAGGGAATTTAACAAACATAATTGCATTAACTATTTATGAATTAAAGCCATTTTTATACACAGTCTGTCATTTTCAGAGGCTCAAAAGTAATTGGACAGTTACTTGACAAGGCATTTCATAGCCAGGTGAGATGTGTTCCCTCATTATTTCATACCAAATGAAACAACTAAAAGATCTGCACTTGATTTAAAACCTGTTCAGTGGAAATCTCATTATGAGCTCCAAAGAGATGTTGAGCAAGTGAATCGAAACCCAACATCGGCTTATTAGAAAGATAGCAAAAAGTTCAGAAATGGCCAAATCACGAATCTGATACATTTTTAAAAAGAAGACAGCTAAACTGAATAAAGTGGACGATTGAGTGGATGATCGATGAATTGTTTCCTTGAAAAACAACACACCATCTAACTGAGACAAGAACACTCTTGACAAGGTAGGCTTTTCATTGTCGAGGTCTAAAATCAAGAGATGCCTTTGTGGATGAAAATACAGAGCCATTACAACAAGGTGCAAACCAGTGATTACAATAAAAAGCAGGAAGTTCAGATTTAGACATTGACAGAAAACATCTAAAAAAGAAAACCAAGATAACCTGGTACCAGGATGGTGGGGAGACAAGAGAATCAATGGCTGCCAAGAGAACCGGGTCGCCAATCTTATACACTCGAGTTGAAAGCAGCTGAACTTATTTTTAGGTTCTTGACCACGTCTCACCTCCCATTAAAAAGGCTTCTTTGGTTTTTGGTTTGTGTGGACTGTGTGGAGTTGTGGTTTCTGAAGGGGAGCATGCCAGAATAAGTGCGACGATTGTCGATGTTAAGGATAATCAAACAAAGCACCAGTCTATGGTCTAAGGCTTTTAGAAAATCATCTTGGTTGTATTGGAAAGTGTTCAGCTTTTGCTACCTAGAATTATTATCCTATTTAATATCACTGAGCGCTTCCCCACTCGACCTTTTCACCCAAATATATTCACATCCAAACAAAACAGATCAAACAACCAAACTGTCAAACTCATGTCTTCAGAAGAGGAGTGCCCAAACCAATGGATGACGTCATAAAGTGGATGTTCATGTCTGTATTATGGCACGGCATCGAACTCGTGAGACGTCTTGCTGCAAGCTTCTCTCAGCTCCTCTCTTATTCACAAAGGGTCACCACAGCTGATTGGTCAGCATAGTTGATTTTTCCTGAAGAAGCCCCTCGACTGCTGCTTTCTGAACCCACTGTTGAGACGTCATATCGAACACTAAACTTAACGTCAGCCTCGTGATGGCACTAGCTGGATTCATCCTCTCGGGACCACGAATGTCTCTATGAAATTTAATGGCAATGCTTCCACCAGTTGTTGAGCTATTTCAGCTTGCTCTGAAGCGGTGGGCTGAGAGGCTAGTGTTGCCATGGAGCCGCGCTAATAGCAAATGTTTAAAAATGTAGATACGTTATTAACATGCCACGGTACCCAGGTTTCTAACAAAGTACTCCTACAAGCATATTTCGCTCCCTCAGTGCAAAGATAAGGTTGTCCAGGTTCCAGCAACAATGCAATATTGTGATGTTTAAACAAGCTATATATACTGTATGACTGGGATAGCAATAACTGTGATATGAGTGTGCTGGACAGTCTCTGCTATCTTGAAAGATTAAATCCTCAGTGAGATATGCTGCATGCTGTATCATAGTTAACCTTCTAGTATCTCTTGAATGATCAGTTGTTCATCCCTGGAACATCTCTCCTGCAGCTGTAGCCCACCAGGATAGGAAAGTACAGGCTGGTTTCTATTTGAAATGTTGTCCCTGACCACTTATCATGCACATAATGACACAAAAGGTAAAACTGATTAGATCAGCAGAAGAGCAAAGGCGCTTGGGACCTTCTCTGACTCGTCCATTCATTCTCTGTCCCTCTCCCAGCAGCCTGATCAATGCCGATCATGGAAATTGAGCCCCATAAACCTCGATCCTGTAACTGCTATCTTTCATGTCTGCATGGCTCTCGCTATCCATGCATCAAATAAATGTCAAAAATTCAAAAGGAGGCTGCTCTGCTCCCCCCTTCGTATAAAAAGGAGCGTTTAAAATCACAAAGGGAGAGGAGGCTCGGTCTACCTGAATCCCAATGTTCCACTGGCACAATCCATCTGCCATTTTCTTTCTTACTGCAGGACACACTGTTGAGGGCTCATTGTGAATTCATTGTGCTCAAGTAAAAAAGTGGCGCCTGGCCAGCTTCCCATAAGGAAGAGTCACCTTGGCCCTCAGAAAGTAGATCCGATTAAAACCGAGTCCTGCGGAGAAAACAGAAAGGTTCACCTCGTGTCGTACAGACTTCCTGCTGAAACGCCCCGCAGTCGTTTTCACGTGTTTGACACGAAAACCTGTAGAAATCATATAGAATTTCATATTTATGAGCTTGTGTTCATGAATGTGAAATCACACCCTCTGCAACCAATGCTTTTTGTTAAAGGTAAGATTTTGAGCTGTAGGCAGCGTTGGGTAGCATCGATTGGTATGCAGCATGTATTCAGGTTCTAGACAATACGCTACTAAAATGATGCCACGCAGATTAAGTAGTACGTTATTTATTACACTTTGATTGGATTATTAAAATAAAATCCATCGATCTCCTTCCACTTGGTGGGGGGGCCGGAGCTGTGATAGGGTGACAGGCCTACAATCTATCGCAGAGCCAATCGGCGGGACCAGCTAATGATTTTCATTTGATCGTTACTGCTGGCTTGATTAGGCTTATTTTCCTTATTCAGCTAAAATAGCGTGTCACTGAGGTGAAACAGGTTTGCGCTCCCTTGATATTGTCATTTTTATTCTATTTGCCACGATTACCAAGTTTCAGAGCATAAATCTGGAAGTGACAGGAAACCAAGTAGCTAAATTTTACACCACTAACCCTATCTACACTTTTATTTAGTGTTTCGAACAGCGTGGCCTGTGCGGTGAGACGGCTTTAAAACTCTAAAACACTGTCATTTATTGGCGATAACTTTGCGGTCTTAGCTAGTCAGACTGCTTCAAGGCTGTTACTGATGAAATAACTCATTTTAAAAAGCAATACATACATAAAAACAAAACAAAAAGAAAGCTTAAATGAACTGCTTTTCAAACATTTGTAGAATTTTTATGCTGCCAGAAGAAATGTAAAAAGTAGTGACATTCCATATAGAAATTCTCATCCTATAAAGCCTTGGAGCCTGTGGATGTATTCACTGTGGTCTTTGTCTGAGGAGGCTTGTAAAGTGCACGTACACGCACTTTACTGAAGGTTAAACCCAAACCTACACCCCTCCCCTTGGATTATGGCTGCTAATGTGCAGGTGAGTGACAGTCTGAAGGCTCAAGGCTGCAGTTCAGTGCAGGGAAAAGTCGCTGTATAGCTAATGAATGCTACTGCACTTTATGCTTTTTTTTTTTTTATGTTCGAGGCTCATCTCGTGCAATAGAATAAATTCCATCAGTTGAACATTTGATTAATTTTTGCACTCAAGTATTACTTTTATTTCTTCTCCATTCAGATTGGCATGCTACAGTAAGAGGAATGTGTCAAGGCCAGAGTTGGGGCTTTAATCACACTTAAGTTCCAAAAATATGTGCAACCTAATTCATATGGAAACACAAACAGCAGAACCCCCCCCCAAAAAAACAATGGATGACCCCTATTAAGTTCTTTTTTAATAAGTGCAATGTAATGCAAGCACAGCTTTTGATGTGAGAACACAGCTATAGGGTTTAGTGTTCAATAATCCAGCAACTCGTGCACCAGGATCGGTGAACATGCGTTCACGGGTCGGTTCCAGATCTGCACAAAACACGCAAAGAGGATTATCAACTTCCTTTTCCCTTTGATCATATACATGCATGTGCATACCTTATACCTGCAAAGGTATATGCATGTTCTGCCTTGCATCTGAGGCTCTCTATAGAAAAAATTGCATTGTGATTCTGGATATTCTAACACATCTGCAACGACATCATAATAAAACGTAACACTGACCGTAGACCCTGACTGATCGTGTGCCACGCTTTTCTTCTTTACATAAGAACGTCTTATTGGTTTATATGTAAAAACACTAAATGTATATATATAGTGTCTTTTCAACAGATGAAGTCCAAAGGAGTGTGAAAAACACAGTTTTATGCTGCCGTTGGTGATGACCAGTGGAAATGGTAATGGGCTTCAGACAGCAGCCTGATTTCCTTCTACACATACGACCTGTGTACGGTTATTTGTGAATTTCCATAAAAACAGGGAAAGACGATAAGATTTAATCTTTTTGCTGGTTAAACAGCTGGTGGTGCTGATTCTGTGTTTTGGTGTCATGTCCTGGCGACCATTGAAATCAATGAATTTAGGTACGCCATGAAAACAACTGGAAACTGGAACTCCAAAGGATGTTTTTATCTTTATATTTTTGTGCAGATTTAAGGATGTGAATGAAAAATAGAACCATTATTGGATACAATGCATCGGTTTAAAGATGAATAAAATATCAGTCTGTCTTTCTTTTCTTCTTTTTAAAGATTCAATTTATTCTGTTAAATAACTTATTTTGGAAGCATAGAAAGCTTACGGTATCTCTTTTAAGACAACTTTTGTTTTTTTTCAATCCACTGTACTTTTGGGGAAAAAACGGGAACATAATATGAACAGATTTTATGGGTTGATTTTTTTTTCCTGGGACTTATTCCAGGCAGAAAATCTATTATTATGTTTCTTAGGTGACAGGGACTTTGGGTTTCCTGTTCCAATAAGAGGGTTAACTTAAACTCAGAGTCAGTTACCATGGTAACAGACTCTGACTCTAACTTGCTACCCTGCCAGGTTCTTCAATAACCTCTGACTCCTCCCCTCCTGAACACCTGAACCAGCTACCTGATATGCCGTTTCATTTCCTGATTTATAGTTAGTAGCATGGTAAATATCAGGGCTGATACTTATAGAGAGACAGGAATCACTGGACAGTGTGATTCTGTAGACAGTAAGGCACCTGCCAGGTTGTGAGCCAGCTCCCCTGCACTGAAACAATTACCCTGTTTTAACCTCAGCATCTGTTACACTGCAAATCCCCCAAATAAGTCTCACTAGGCTTGAAATCACAGCCCACGTAAACAGGGTCTTATCTGTCTGATCCACATTTTTATCACTTTGTCCCTGCCAGCTTAAGATTTGATTTGAATACAAAACACAACACTTTGTACAACCCTTTACCTTTTAATAAGCGTTTTCTTCCCTTCTGTCTTTTAAATGTAAACTGGATTCCAGTCAGCTTGATTAAAAAGGAGTTCAAGGAGAGACCCTGAATTTCTTTAACCTGCTTTCTGGAACAAGCTGCTGCATTAGGAAACAGCAGAGGAGACTCAGGAAGAAGGTGTAGAAACAAGTGACGAAGACTGAGGGAGAAGATTAAATACACACCAGATAGAGGGCTAATCAACTCAATCAAGACAATAGCTGTGTCACACATGTGGGCCACATTTGTAGGCCGATTACGTCACAGCGACACGACGTAGACTGTCCCAATTTGTAGAGTCCTACAAATGCGGCCTACATTTCCCGAATTTGAAGGATGGGTCTGGTGTATCCTATGTGGCCCACCATATCCCAGAATTCATAGCGCGGCCCAGCCAATTCCAGATTCCACCACTGGCGGCAGCAACGGAGACGGTAACACCGAGGAGGTGGAAGCGGTAAGGGCGGGAACAGCTGGTGACGCAAATCTGAAGCTTAGACCGTCCCATTTCACAAGCCTCGCACTTCCAGCTGTCGTGGTAAACCACGATGCCCGGGTCCCACGAGGGATGCGTCCTAGGAATTGGGACACAGCTATAGATTATAGTGGGAGGGAAAGAAAACAGGAAGCCACACGTGGAGCTAACCTTCAAAATAAGGTCAAGAATAAACAGTGAGGTAAAGACAGGGGTCACAAAGGTGTTAGAAAAGGATTAGTGGAAGTTTCCAGGATGTAGATGAAACTCAGCTTGAACCCGTATAGAGACTCCGCACCTTTATAGTTTAGGCTGCCACCCACAGACCTCTTGGATCTTTTAGAGCTGCCGTACTGCAATCACTCTTTATTTTCTTGTTGTCATTTCAAGCGCATATTAAACCAAAGTAGAGACTGACATGGACGCTCAGTTCAGGATCATTTATATAGCACCAAAGTGTGAGGTAAAAACCCTGCAGTATTCAGGGGGAAAAAAACTACAATCCAGTGAGTCCCTATGAGCAAGCACTTTGCAATGGTGGGAAGAAAAAACTCCCTTTTAACAGGAAGAAACCTCTAGCAGGACTAGGCTCAGGGAGGGGAAGCCATCTGCGGAAACCGGTTGTGGGGGTTAAGGGGAAAGACGAGAGAAAAAAAAAAACACAGAGCAGTGCTGTGGTGAATAAACCTGCGTGGACTGAAAAAAGGTGAGTTTAGTACCCAACATGAAGCCTGGCAGCAGTCTGAGCCTATAGCTGCACGGCTAAGGGATGGTTCTGGGTCATCACCTGTAAGCCTGCAGTCTGGTGCTCTGTTAGCATAACATGGTACCGATGAGGTCTTTAAATATGACTGGGCCTGCTTATTCAAGAAGTTTAATGTGAGGTGAAGGCTTCTGGATTCAGCAGCGAGCCGGTGAAGAGGCTCTAACGTGGGAGAAACCCACTCTGTCTGTTTTATCGCTGTTAGCGCTCTCACAGCAGGATTCTGGATTAGCGCAAGGCTTTTAGAACAAGCTGATAAAAATGAATTACAGTAATCAAGATTACAAATTAATACTTGAACTAGTCTTTTTTAACAGCACTCTCAGACAGTATGTTTCTAGCTTTATTGATACTTTGAGAATGTAAAAAAAAAAAAAAGCAGCCCTACATATTAGTTTATGGTTAGACACCATGTTTCTAAGATTTTTAGGCCCAAGTATAACAATGCCCCGAATTTAGAAGAAAACTGTGGGCTTCCAGGCCTGTAGTTTCATTGGCTTCCATCATTTGGGTTTATAGATATATGTGGCTGGGTATTAGCAAAGAAAATATATGCAGTGTTTTCTAATAATACTGCCTAAAGGAAGCTGGTGTGATGTAAATGGCGTCGGTCCAGGTACATGACCCTGTGGAACTTTTCTTGTGTGCAGAAGACGCCTCGTTTACATGAACAAGTTGGAATCTATCAGACAGACAAGAGTCAAATCATTACAGTGCATTACCTTTAATTAAAATTAAAATGGAAGTGTTATGATCAAGAGTATCCAGTGCTGCACTGAAGCCTAAAGGACAAGCACAGAGAGAGCTCCGGTTCGATCTGTGCTGCTCAAAGTACAGCGTCCAATTTGTCTCGCCACGAAATTATTTTTAGCACCTCAAAGCGAGTTTCTAGGGAGTGGCCCCATGATCTATTTGGATTTTCTGGTTGACAAGATCTGAGCTGTGATTTTAGTCTTTTGATGAGAGAAAAAACAACTCCGTGCATCTTATTTTATGTTTTTTCAATAATAAATGTGCAGCAGTTCTTCAGTCCTGTACGCAGGCGTGAAGAAGATGGAGGACACCAGGCACGCAGAGCGTTAATAAAACATCAGGCAACCAGGTGAGGTCAGATCAGAGGTCAGACGGTTGACCTTTAGGTCACCGAGCTGAACGGTTTTACTAGCTGCGCCTGTGTTTGCATTGTTCTGAGTCTGGGAACGAGCCACCCACGCCTCCTCTAAGACGTCTCACAAACCCCCTGTGTACGGTCCACATGTGAATCAGCTGTGTGTGGCTGGGTTTGCACGGGAGAATTTGTCCCTGTGCACACAAACGCAGACATGCTGCCATGTGGAATGCTCGTCTGCCGGCTTGCCGGGCTTGGCCGTGGTGTCGGGTTGCAGTAGGTGTTCGGGAGGCTGCGACCCTGGCATATCTGTGTTTGTTTTATGTCACAGCCCCTCCCTCTGGGGAGATGACAGTCCAGCAGAGCCTGAGGGGATGAAACCTGAGATAGGCAGAGCTTAGTAGTAAACAACAACTCCTTTATGAGGCAGAGGCGGCTGTCTGCCACATTCGAAGATCTCCCAGCGAGACAAAGATTTTTTTTTTCTGGTTAGGGCAGTGGCTCCTGAATGTGAGGTCACGATAAGCCTTCTGGGGCTTTTTGTATAATAGAAAGCCAAAGAAGTTTAATCCCAATACATGTTCTTTTAAAGTTATGAAGATTTAGAGTGACAAGCCTTTATAAACCCCGCACCATTGGGTCTGTAACGTTAAACCGACACAAAGCAGCATTAACTTCAAGCCTCTGATAATGTTAAATTAGCCTAAACGTCAAGCCTGTGCTTGCTCGTCTTTTTAGTGGTTCGCTCCAGCTGTTGCTGCTGCTGTTTCTGCATGGACTCCATCAATCTGTCAAGCATTTCCCCTTCAGTCGGCTAACATTAATGGTTCTATTGTGCTAAAGATTGTGTAACAGGTTGTTCTTTCAGCAGTTTTTTAAAAACACAACCCGTACAACCACATATTATGTTTTATCGTATGTGGACGCCTCATTTGCAAACGACTAAGTGGGGAAAAAAAACGCCAGTTTCTCTAAAAGGTTGGAAATGGCATCATCTTACAAATGTATGTGTCAGTCTCAGCCGTCTGTGCATTATAGCTGTACATAGATGTCAAGGATGGCCCTAATTGATAACTTTTCAAAATTCTTTGGTTCAAATATGTCCAAAAACACTACTTGCTTGTTGGCTGCACACTTTTTTTTTTTTTTTTTATAATTTCTTAAATTTGTTTTTTTTTTGCACCTTTTATTTTAAATGTAACTTTCTTAGTTCAGACTTTATCTTTCAGACCTCACTGTGATGTTCAGTTTGTGTCTATTTTGTAACTTTATTCCGTTTTCTGTACATTTTTACTGTCGTTTTACGGTCGGGCATTGCACAGCAACGAGCATTTCACTGCATGCCCCACTGTGTGTGTGATTGTGACAAATGAAATTTGAATTTGGCTACATCCATCTTTTATTTACAGTCTACATTGTGGACGCAGAGTACTCAGCGTGTTAAGTGAAATATTGCGTGTTAACTTATGCTAACCACAATAAACAGGACGAATACTCAAACCTAGGCTTGCATAACAGCAGGCGAAAGTTACATACGTCACGTTTTTATTGATTATAAATCAGATTTAAAAAAAATAAATATTTCTAGGTTGTGCTTGACGAACTTTTTGCGTCTCTGAAGCTCCTACCCAAAGTGTTCTCCTCTTTCTCTTAGCGTCACCTTATCTGATTAGTTGTCAGCCCCGCACAGCAGACTGTTTTATCTCGACCCTCCTCCTCCTCCTCCTCTTCCTGAATAGAGTTTGGGCGCTCCACTCTTTTGTTGTTGAACGCAGCCCGTACAGTCCGGCCCCTTCCCCTTCCCCCTCGCTCTCTTTCTCTTTCTTTTTTTTTCTCTCTCTCCACCCATCCTCCCATCTCTCACTCACTCTATTCCATCCATCCAGGGTGACGCCAGTCCCTCTCACCCCGCCCCGTTCAACTCAGTCCGCTGCGTTCATTTCATTCCTGCTCCCATTCCGCGCATATTTCGCATCCTTGGAGAGACGCTGCGCATTTTACGCACTCAGCGCACCCGATCCTTCCTCAAACCAAAACCGAGAGGAGACTCTGGAGTTGGCGGAGGGCTTCCCGCTGCTGTAGCGACTCCGATCCGGTGAAAAGTGTGGGAATTAATCCATAAAGAGGCGTATGAATCGAGGTAAGTTCCCTAGGAGGAGTCCCCCCCCCCCCCCCCCCCCCCCCCCCCCCCCCCCCCCCCCCCCCCCCCCCCCCCCCCCCCCCCCCCCCCCCCCCCCCCCCCCCCCCACCCACCCCCCCCCCCCCCCCCCCCCCACCCCC
>VURO01024024.1:18257-35327 GCA_015108175.1 Pelvicachromis taeniatus | reverse complement strand
TACTGTGTGCAAAACACCTGTGGGCTGCCTGTGTGAGGTCCGTTCCACAGCGCAGCCAATTTTCCAGTGTCATCCTGGTGATGGTTATTTGCAGCGGTGAGGGCTGTTTGTCCACTCATGGAGCTGATATGGCTCTGAGGCAGCTGTTCAAATTAACTGTGATGTGTGAGGACTTAATATAAACATGCTGCTGTGATTTTTATAGAGACAAATGAACACTGTCAGGTCTGCTGTGCCATCCGTCGGTGGTGAAAGGATAACGCCGGTTTCCTTTGGTATGCTGATACAATCACCCTTAATGCGACAGCCAAATTTTTATTAAATTAACTTTTTTGTTTTCCTTCCCAACCTTACTGGCAGAGAAAGTAATCACTTTGAAGCTGAATGGGAATTGGAGTCTGCTTGATTAAATCATAGCGAACACATCAGAGGAAATACTCGTCAAAATGCAGCAAATGGGCAAGTCGCCTGAGAAGCGACCATTCAGGTTGAAGTGAATATACTGAACCTCGTGGACGTGAGTTTAAGTTTACATTAATGTCCTCTGGAGAGCACTTCTTTGAATAGCGCAGATGCTTGTTTAGTGGCTTTAGTTTCACTTCCCTTCTCCAACCCGTTCCTCCTGAGAATCGTCTTTGTGCATACCTGAGGCTGCGCAACGACTCCCGGCAGGAGACTTTGGAGAGAAAATCTTGGCAGGAGCTTCTGTCTCCGAAAACTTTTGTGGTCCACTGCTTGAATTATTTAAAAGGGAAGTTAAGGCTCTGGATTCAAACTTTTTTTTTCTTCCTTCAGTATTGAAGGAGAAGGCGGCAGCAGCAGAGGAGGAAGAGGCGGTTAAGGGTGTGTGCGATGGGTTTATTTTCTCTCAGCTAAGCCACAAGCTGGGTATCTGGACCAATTGAATAGCATTAAGCATTAGCCTGACTGCTGTCCTACCGCTCAAACAGATGTGCCATAACAATCGTCGCATACCTGCAGAGGTAGTTTTGTGTCCGTTAGTGTGATTCAAAATGATAAAGATTCTGGTAGGACGGGGTGGAACGAAAGAAGAGAAAACGGGTAGAGGAGCAAAGCAGAGGAGAGCATATTAGACTCAAGTAAGGAATTTAGGGACTCCAACTGCCATCTCTGTCACAACACAACAGTCCAGCATCTCATTTGACATGTACTACATCTCAGCTTCCTTCCTCAGCCAGCCATATGGACCAACCATACAGGCCTTTATTCCTGGACTAAACTGAAGCGTTTCCAATAGGGCTGGGACAACGCGTCGACGTAATCGATTACGTCGACGCGTAAAATACGTTGACGTAAAAAATTTGCGTCGATGCGTCGTCACTTTCAATAAAACACATGGCGGCAGCGAGTAGCGGTAACACGTCGACTTAAACCACGCCCCCCGAACACGCAGTTCTACAGTATGGGGATATTTTAACCGAAAAGGAAGTGATTCCGTCTTTGCCGGCTTTTTAAGGATGAAATGGCCGATCATAAAACGACCGTAAGTTTTCAACTTTTTTACTAACGCTGGTTTTTACCCTTTAATTCATCCAGACACCCCCCACGTAGACATACACTCAGAGATAAACACCCAACCTCCGTAAATGCAAAACTCATTTAAGCTGCTTAGCAGTAACATATATCATTAGATTCATCGATGCATCGAAAAAATAATCACTAGATTAATCGATTCGGAAAATAATCGTTTAGCCCAGCCCTAGTTTTCAAGCCAGGTCTATGTCCCAGCTAGAATCCATTTCAGTGATACAGATGTTGCCATCGTGTAGTCAAGGTAACGGTCAAATCTCATGGGACTGATAAAGTGGCTGGAGAATCGTAACAGTAAGGCTTCTTGATAGCATGTAGCAAAGAATGACGATGTTAATGACTGCTGCTGTACAAGTTGTGGCTGGTGTTGGAGCAGTGTTCACAATCAAAGAAGCATGTGTCCCCGAACTGTAGCCTTGGCTGACCCACTTCAGCTCTGTGCTGCACATTCACTTTCCTAATTGCCCACCTGTGGGCATGCTAATTGGCTTAGTACACTGATTTCAATCAGGGAGAGTACCACGATTAAGGCCCCAAGACTGCCTCCATGAAGTAAAGGCATGGCAAAAAAGAGAAAGAGAGAAAGGGAGGACTTTCAAAGGTGTTTGAAATGACTGTTTCGCAAATGAAAACAAAGTACTTGTGGCATTTTGAGCCACCTCGCACGCAAGCGAGTACTTAATGATCCACATTAAAGCAGAGATTTATTAAGGAATCTGTAGAAGGCTATTAGCTACGCCTTTGATTTATTCATCGGGGGACTGAAGCAGCACAATAAAAATGGAAATAACTCCTGGCCTTTTTAGACTACTGCTCAAGGGAACACCCAAACAGAATAAGAATTTGGATCCAGAGGGTGTCTGTATCTTGTTGCGAGATGATAGCTAGTTAGAGGTTTCGGTCCGTGATGGCATAATCAGTGATGGTGCAGGACTGCAATAAATTGACTCTGCTCCGATCCACTAATGCAAATTGAATTATGTATAAACTTATTCATAATGCAAAATTTTCACTTTCTCTTTGCTTAATGAGCCAAACACAAAAGAATCCCTGATTTTTTTTATTTATATATTTTTTATAGGTATAAATTTAATGTAAGTCAAGCACTCTCAGTAGAGGCAAATGCCCCATCTCTCTGACCGTTCAGTCATTTATCAGTCATCTGATCCTGCTTTCTAACAACCCCCCCCCCCACACACACACACACACACACACACACACAACCACCCCCCCACCCCCAAGCCAGGTTTCTTTCTACCTACTGTTGCCAAGTGCTTGCACATAGGGGACATCCCATTGTTGGGGCTCTCTTTGCATTATTGTAGGGTCTTTACCTCACAGTATGAAGCACCTTGAGGTGACTGTTGTTGTTGTGAATTGGCACTAAATAAATATGAGTGCACTGAATTCAATTTCTATAAAAAACTGGAATAATGACTTGGTTTCTGTCATAATACCTTTTTTCTTCATAGAGTATGACAGATCTCCACACTCTTACAGTGAAGTGATATCTTTTCAATACCTTAAAGATCAGCATTGGCATCTGTACAAAATGATCATTATTTTTAGCATCATGGGCTTGATGATCTGCTTCCTTTCATTATTTAGACGCTGATCAAAACAAATACTTGTAATGCAATATGCAGTTGACCGCAGATTAATTAAGTGTTGAGATCTTCTGCCCGTACTAATTAGATTATACTCGAAGCTCCTTGTGTGTTTTCGCTGTGCGATGACATATTACAGCGTCTGCCTTTTCATTTACCAGTGAATATTTTCAGAGGTTATACGTCTTTTTGTTTTGCAAAAGTTTTAGTCTGTGTAATTAATTTTACTTTGGTTCCTGATTAATTTCCCGACTCTTTTCAACCAAGTAATATGGATTAATTCTCAGCATGCCTCACACATCTTGTAAAACTCTTCATGAAAACGTGTCAAAAAGGAACTTGAATGCTGTAAACTAAGTTTTATTTTTATTTCTTTTCATGTTTGGTATTTCTTTAATAGCTTTCTTTCTTTAACAACCGCCTTATATGCAATATAAAAGCAGCCATTCAGTGGTACTGTATTATTAAAGTAGCATATTATTGTGCACAGTCAGGTCTTTGAGGCAGTGTTACTGAAGCAGCAGAAGTCCATAACACACTTTAAATTAACCAGTTTGGTCCTCAAAGCCAATGGCCTAACTTTAATGATAAGGCTGACTTGGGCTAGCGCTATGCTTAGCGCCGCTTTGAATCATTTAAGATGCTCTGGCTTTCTATTCTGAACCTTATCCGATGCATCATCACAAAAGTTATCTTTTCCAGCATCACCAATTCACTCCTTATAGAGCAATACATCACTGTGACAGGTCTCATCACTGAGCAAAGCAGAACAAGTGCTTCCTTTATTTCCACCCAACGAGATAAGTCCCTGCCTTTAGGCTTCATGTTCCAACACTTCATAGAAGGTTTTTGAAATACAGCCAGAACTCTGGTATTATTCTCTATACTCTTTCTGATCTTGTTGCATAGAATGTATGCTAGGAAGTGGAAATTCAGACTTTGACATAGACTGCCAACTTTTCTTTGTGTGCACATTCAACATTTGACATACATTAAGCTATTTCTTAGCGTAGGATACAAAGCAGAGCTGCTCTTTTTTCATTATCACAGCACACCCCAGATGTTGTTCAATCCTCCATTTGAGTAATTCAGGCTGTGATTACGCTGCCACCTTGAACTTTTATACGGAGGCCCTGAGAGGCCAAATGGACTGCAACTTCAGAAAGCACCTGCAAAAAGAAAAATGCTGCAAAAGCACACAAAACACAACGGAAATGTTTCTGGGGAGACAATAACCCGACGGATCAGTTGCACGACCCAAAACATGCTAACCATTGCACTGGGACTGGGAGAAGTAGAGGAGAGCTAAATGTGTTGTAATCTGTAGTATTATAAGAATCATGGGATTACAACACATCTACCTCTCCTCCACTTCTTTGAAGTGTCTCCCAGTCCCAGTGCAATGGTTAGCATGTTTTGGGTCGTGCAACTGATCCGTCGGGTTATTGTCTCCCCAGAAACATTTCCGTTGTCGTTTTTTCCTAATTCCATTGTGTTTTCTCTGCTTAGCAGCATTTTTCTTTGTTTTCTAAAGTTGCAGTCCATTTGGCCTGTCAGGGCCACCATACTTTTAGGAAAATTGGTTGAACAACAATGGTAATGTAACATCACCCTGCAGTCACTGAGTCGACCGTGAACCCCAGGTGCTGAGATAGCCTGGACATAAACCTTAAGCGAGCTGTGCATGAATAAATACTTGCAAACCTCAGTGAACTGAAGCAATGCACAATGCTTCTGCACTGGGGCTTATTTTTTATTTATTTATACATGTATATGGAAGTTTGAATCTGATTTTCCCGCCTCCATAACTAAAAATTCTGAGTTATTAAGTTGATATTTTGAGAAAATAACTCAAGTAAGCTCTGCTCTGTGAAGGTACATCATTTCCTTGTTACTTGGAAGCAGGTGGAAGGCATTAACTAAGCTAAGCCAAGCTACCAGTGTTTCTGCTGTTGGTCATGAATGAGCAAACTGCTGAGTAGATTTAGTAATGATTAAATTTGGGGGCTTTTTTTTCAGTGGTGGAGACAAGCTTTCATACCTACATTATAAACACAGATTCACTCATAGTTTATATCATAAAAGAAGACGGACAAAGAGGTTAAGTGTGAAAAAGCTGGTTTAAGAGTAGGATTATAGATTATTGTCTGACTTCTTTAGACTTTCTTGGTGGATGAATTATTTACTGATGAGTCTTACTCTGTTACTTTTTATGAAGCATCTCAGAATAGCCGTTTGAATCTTTCAACAGCAAATTCCATATTAGTCAGTGTACAGCACGTGTTACATATCTATGTGTCAATCCCAGAGGACAGAGAAATACTCCATCTGTACGTTCCCTGGAGTGTGTCTCTGTGGCTCACAGAGGATCTCTGCTGAGTCTAATGCTTCTAGTTTGAACCCATACTCACACATTCTTTTATGCAACTACAAACAAATATAAAGTCTGTCCACCTTATATAAACACATGGATATTTCCATTTTCCCTTTGCCTCTGTGGAAATCAAAATAATAATTCTGTGTATATTACTGCCAGAAATGCCAATCCACACTGGAGTGCGCGCGGCATGTCCTGCGGGAGTGCTGCCTCACATGGACATCAAAGCCATAACAAAGAAGCTGGCATCCACGCAGGCTGCTGTTTTCCTCTATAGTTGTCTGCTATGTACAGTAATGTGGAAGCCGATGCTCCCATGTGAGTATCCCACAGGGTATAAACCTAATTCTGCAACAATCACATGAATACTATGTTATCAGGAATCTTGTTTTTTTCTGGAAAATCAAGCTACAAGATACTTGGTGGACTTTGATCGGGATCATATTCAGTACAGTAGCCCCAGGGGTGGAAGGACGACATAATGTCTCTATAATTAGTTATGGAGCTGAACACTTTGTATGAGAATGCTTGCTTGAAAGAAGAATAAAATAACACTTAGTATAATAAAAATGAATGATTTTATAGTATATTGTACAATTATATAATATAGGTCCTAGCAGACAAGGAACTTCATGTACAAAATGTCCCAAAATCACAAATGGGCTAAGGAAAAAGGACACAGATATGCAAAATCCCATGTGGGTGCACACAAACACAACACAAAAGCTAACAAAAGTCTGTCAGATTTTAGGCAAATTGCAGTATCTGCGACAAACAATAGACCTGCAGTTTCAAATAAATGAAGCAAGGCGATGTGAGCATATTTACACAGAACTGCACACACTGCAGCTCCACGCAGCATCTCTAAGCCACTGTTGATGCAGATAAAATTTTTATCAGCATTGCATTGTGAGTGCATGTTTACATATGCATATGCAAAATCCACATGGCTCTCCAAAGCCACCAATAGCTCATTGAATAGGAATGGAGCCAGCTGCCCTTGGCTACACATTAATATATACACACAAGTGTGTGAAGTACGGAAAGAGCCACATCTATCTCTCAAACACCTGTGATCCACTCGCAAATACCCAATTCCTTTATGCACATAATCCTTGCTGAAAGATTAGACTACTTAAACCGTAAATGCTTGAACTGACTTATTTTGTGAGAATGAAATAACAGCAAAATTCTACACGTACAAGGCGATGCATCAGTGAGGTACCTCTGAGTTAATTAAACATTTCCACAATACAGGGCCTTAAATTTACACCCAAAGGTATTACATTAGGAAGGTGTGTCAGCGTCAGTGACCCAGCATTTTGAGTTTATTTTGTAGTTTTGATTTCTTATTATATATTTGAATAATGTTAAGTTCTTGTGTTATTTTTAGTTAGGGTTTAGTCAATGTTGTCATCCATGTGAGTCTTTGTCTGTTCTCTGTGTAAGTCTATCTTGTCCTCTATGTTTTACTTTTAGTTATGCCACTGCTTCGTCTCCCTTATCTGGCCTCTCCTTGTGTTCTGTGTCTCCTCAGTCTGTCATGTATTTCATGTCTGCGTGTATCCATGTATGTTTCCTCTGCCCGCCATGTCTCGTTCCCTCTTTCTCATTATCCCCGTGGTTCAGTTTCTCTCTCCCTCTCTCTCTCGCTCCCTCTCGCTGTCTCTCATGTCAAGCGTGCGCGTCCCGGGTTACGTCTCTCCCTGTTTCCTATTTTATTTTGAAGGTCTTGTGGTCCATGCTCAGTTTGTTTACTTTTGCTTCCCCTGTGGCGTCATGTTCATTTGTGTCAGCTGTGTTTCACCAGGTGTTTCCACTTTCCTCATTACCCTTCTGTGTATTTAAGTCCTGTGTCTGTTCAGTGTGGGGTTGTTTGTGTTGTCCCGTGTCATCCTACGTCAAGTCTCAGGATTGTTTTCATGCTTCTGTTCATGTTTCATGTCATAGTTTTCATAAACAAAAACCCCAGTTTAGGTTTTTGTTTAGTTTGTTTACCCCGTATAGGGTGAGAAGTTCGGCCATCCGGGAGGAGCTCAGAGTAGAGCCGCTACTCCTCCACATCGAAAGGAGCCAGTTAAGGTGGTTCGGGCATCTGATAAGGATGCCTCCTGGGCGCCTCCTGGGTGAGGTGTTCCGGGCATGTCCCACCGGGAGGAGGCCCCGGGGCAGACCCAGGACACGCTGGAGAGATTATATCTCTCGGCTGGCCTGGGAACGCCTTGGTGTTCCCCCGGATGAGCTGGAGGAGGTGGCTGGGGAGAGGGAGGTCTTGGCTTCTCTGCTTGGGCTGCTGCCCCCGCGACCCGGCCCCGGATAAGCGGCAGAAGATGGATGGATGTTTACCCCTGTTCGCCTTGCCTTGTTTTCTGTTTTTGATAACAACTTTAATAAACGGCTCGCTTTTTGTTATACTTTGTTTTCTCTCTGGTGTCTTCTTCTGGGTCCACTCCAATAACACATCGCAGCCATGACAGGGGGTACATGTATAATATATTATGTGTAACCATTGTTAGATGAGTGTACTGACCAAATTCTGAATCTGTCCACTAAGGTCGGCCAATGCTAATCCTAGTGCAAAGTTAAAAGCAGTATTGGCAGCCTATAACCTATCACCTATGTTGCAGTCACATCGGAAGTGTTTTTGGGAAGGCAACAATGTAACAAACTAGTTCTGTTAGCAACAAGCCAACAGTAATCGGCTAATATCAAACACGTATCTACAGCATTATTTGAATAATGCGATTAAAACGTACATAACCTTTCATTATTTTCTCCATCACAACATGGAAGAATCATTCGCTTTTTTAAGTATATGTCAGTGCGATCTTTAACACGTCACCTCCACCGCTTTTCCGTCATATTAGCATCTCCCAAAAAATACATCCGTTGTGCTTTGTGAGACTTTTTTTCCCTAATTCTCTTGTGTTTTATTCAACTTCTGTTGTGTTTTGTGTACTTTTGCAGCGTTCTTCTTTGCTCATATTGCAGTGCCAAGTTCAGGACTGCCATGTTGACCTCATAGCTCAGCATAACAACTCTGACAAGACAGGATTAAAGAAGAACACAATAACTGAATTTGGTTTTGAAATTGTTAACTGTTAACTGTTGAAAATGCAAAGCTGCTAATCTATTGACATCTAGGTATAGTTGCTGCATGACAGAGAATTAACTGCAATATAAACACAACACAACCATATGGCAAACAACTGACTCATATTGACTGCAATGTGTTGGCACTGATGAGTTAGACGGTAGTTTGCAAACCTTGTCAATCTGAGTGATTGGTTGTTACCTACCAGAGACCAGTCGGTCTCTGCGACTAACTGCAATTAGTTGTCAAATTGAAAGAAATTCTATGCATTTATCAGTCAACCACTACTTTTTCCTAGTTGTAGGGAGATTGCTATCCTAGCTTTACTCAAGTGTGACTAAGATGCGATTAAGATCGGCTGTTTGTGGAGAACATGAAGGCAAAATCTGAATACAGTTTCTGTTTAAATATTTCAGTCAGGGCCGAAAATAATGTACAGACTAAGCGACTGATCAATATTCCTATCCCTAGTGTGGTTTAATGAACATGTTTAGACTTCTCTGTTGAACTCGGAGTACAGGATTCACTGTCTTTGTAATGAGCACCATCAGCATGATCATATAATCCTGATCAAACACTCACTCATCCTCCTGCATGACATACAGGCATGTGGGGAATGTGGGGCAGAACGGAAACTTGGCTCCAACAGTGAATACAAAACTTCAGCACGTGGGCTGAATAGTGGAAAAGCAGAGCTATGGGGGTTGCCCCTTTTCGTACTTTTCTATCCCTCACATGCGTAGCGCTTTCATCAGCAGCAAAGTTATCTCTTTCCACCCTCCATCTTTTCCTTCTCCTGATCGTCATTTGTCATTACACTGTCAGCCATCGTTGTGTTATCAAGCGATGATTGCGTGCAGATAGCCTCAAAGTCACCTTTATCGTTGCGGATCAAAGTCGCAGTGATCGACTGAAGACCACTTTCTGATGTTTGTGGCCCTAAGAGTTAAAAAGCTTTCATTGTGTCAGAGAAGTGGCTGATAGCAAGAACGCACCGCCTCCCTGGTGATTGCGCTGCATTTCATCATGCGTGAGCTTTGTTGGTATCAGTTAAACGGCAGCGAACTTGCACATAGATTTTAAAAGCTGAAATGATAATTGCTGACTGATTGGTTATGGGTGTTTTATTTAACCTCGATCTGTCAATAACACGGTGGCAGGTCTCTGGCTTGCGATGGCTGTATATCACCACACTCCTTAAGGACAACTGCAACTCCATGTAAACTGTTACATTGTTCTGTTGCCAAGCGAGAAGCACAATTGAGATTTCACCACATGCTCTCTCACAAAGCATTTCTTTATATTTCTGACACTGTAAATTCAGGCATAAAACCCCTAATCCTTTTCTACCTATATCCTCTCCCCAATGGAGGAGACATACTGTAGATACAAGAGGGATTTAAACGCTGATGTTGAACAATATTGGCTGCAACATCTGAATGTGCTTACTATCGAACATCATAAAAAGGATTTAATATGTATGAGACTGGAGTAATGTGCTTAGAGGAGAAAACTGCTTTTCTTCTGTTTCAAGCATGTGGAAACAGTGGGAAGGAAAGGACGGACTGATCTCTTCATAAGGCGGCGTGAGGAGAATTACTTGCAGCTGAATGTGGCCAAAACAAAGGAGCTGGTGGTGGACTTTGGCAGAAACAGATCCCGACCTTACCCTGTCTGCACTGGTGGGACCGATGTCGAAATAGTCACATCCTACAAGTATCTGGGAGTTCAAGTGGATCACAAACTGGAGTGGTCTGCCAACACAGATGCTGCCCATAAAAAAGGGGTCTGAGCCGGCTTTACTTTCAACAAAGACCCAGATCCTTCAACATATGCAGCATAAGCAGGCTGCTCTATCTATATGTTTTATGAGTCTGTTGTAGCGAGCACCATCTTTTTTGCTGTGGCGTGCTGGGGTGCAGGCATCAAAGCAAAGGACGCAAACAGACTGAACAAACTCATCATGCAGGTTTTGTTAGTTGTTTGCATGTCAACCTCGCTGTCCGAGGGAACGTTACAGGAGGTCATTCCTTCCCGCTGCTTTCAGACTCTTTAATTCATCCATTTGGGTCAGGTCCACACATGTGGAACAGTATTAATCACACCTCAGTACACCCTGTCACTTTTGTACACCACAACATATATTTGCACACATACTTGTCCTTTTATATGTATATTTATATTCATACTTATATCTCTATATTTATCTGTCAACACTCTGTTTCTACACTAATTTTATATGAGTGCTTGTTGTTTGTTGTACATTTGCTGCTATGACAACTCAATTTCCCTCTGGGATTAATACAGTTTCTCAGATTCTTTTTAAAGGAAAAGAAACCTCTGGCAGGACCTGGCTCAGGGAGGAGCAGCCATGTGCCACGTCTGGAGTGAGGCAAGGAAGACAGGACAAAAGACAGCTGTGGAAGAGAGCCAGAGATTAATAATAACTTGTGATTGAACCTTCCTCAAAACCACATTTAGATGTGAAAGGTCAAGTTAAAAGCATAACAGAGATTAAAGGAGCAAAGTGGGAGAGCAGCTCCAGCAGATTCCAGACAGTGCAGTAACAGAACAGAATAAATGCTGTGCAGAACCTTCAGTCTCCAAGAACTAAATATGTGTATGCAAATAAAATCAAGGCCGCTTCTTACACTGAGTGCGCAAAATGCTATTCCATGCATATGACCTACAATCCCTTCCTAAATTTTGATTAATGTTTTCCCACATCTTGGTTGATTTTTTTGGCCACATGTGCTCTGCTGCAACTAGTTGATTATGCAGCCTTGATCATTGATTGGAATCGCTCCCACTCACGGGCGTCTGATTATGTTGGGAACAAACTTGGAAAGATACATAAATGACGTAAGTTTCTTGAGGTTTTACCACAGGAAAAAGAAAATTTGCTGAATTTTGACTTCTCTGGATAACATAAAGAAACATCAATCTGTTGAACTGAGGTTGCTATGAAAATCTTGTATGCATAAAGAATAATACATACACATGATTATAGCTATAAATCCCTTTAACCTGATTTGGTGCAACAGCGTGTACATGCACTGGAGCGGCAACAACAAGATAACCCCTAAACAAGAGAAAGGTTATGCAGGTGGTGGCCACTGACCATTGTTCTCTCCTGATCCCTGCTGACTGATGTTTCTCAGGGGTTGGTGTCAGTGTGTTGTTAGTTTTCTTGTTTGCTGTTGGTCGTATAAAATGGCAGCTGCAGAACATTCTGGTTACACTGGTAGTCCAGCTTCTTTAGGATGGCACATCCAGTGCGTGCTGTTTGGTTTGCTGTGTCTTCCAGCACAGGCTCAAGAACGTGGAGATCCTGGGAGACAGGCCGTTACACAAGGAGAGCTGATAGGGCCGTGAAAGGGCATTAACCCAGCAGCAGGACTGGTATCTGCTCCTGTTTGTGATGAGCAACAGGAGAAGTCTGCCAGAGCCTTCCAAAAAGACCTCCAGCAGGCTACGCATGTGCTTCCTTTAATCTGGCCTGAGATTTGAGGGGAGAGAATGCAACTTTGCCATGTAAGCCTATCTTACATGGCAAAGCCCTCTAATAGATTGCAGCATTTGACATGGGCGTACGAAACTAAAAACCTGTTAATTAGAGTTTTAGAGCAACAGGCGCAGAGCATACCAGTAACCTAATTTACTCCTGACGAGATGATGATTATAAAGCTGTTGTGACACAGTGTGGACCTTTGATGGAGAGCCAGAGTGTCAAAAGGTATCTCCATGCAAGCCACAAGACCGATGGTACTCATAGCTTTCTAGCATCTGTTTGTAACTTGCTTCTAATCTGACTTCTGTTGACCAGTCATGTTTGAGCAGGCTTTGGCTGCATGCAGGTAAACAGTTGGTGCAGAGGAAGAAGGGCCTGCTTTTGCCAGAATGCAATGTCAGAACTATTGGCTATTGAAGTCTTAACTGGATATCTGTTATTCTATTTAAAGCTTGAATGTAATTTTCCGGCTCCCAGCTCTGTGTGCTGGCCTTTTATGACACAGATGGACTTGATTACGTTAATTTTATTACTCGGAGGTTACGGTGAACTCGCGCCAAGCAAAATACCTCTGCTGAAGAAGAGGAAGCCACCATGTTTACCCTCCAGTCTCTGCTGGAATGATTCAACTATTTCTGCTGTAGGTGTCAGAGCCAACCCACTGGTGTCAGGTGGGTTATATTTCACAGGTTAACCTGATAACCCGCCAACAACCCTCTTAGGATTTGCTGTCACATTCAATTACCTCACCTGAGTGTCTGTGAGTTTGTATGTGAAAGCAAGAATGGAGCGGGGAAAAGCCAAGGTGGAGAGACGGGACACGGCGGTGAAGGGAAGGAGATTGATGGGTGTTTTTGTGCTGTTTGTTTGTCTGTTTCTTGCTTTCTGTGGGCATGAGCACGTGTCGCCCATGCCTGCGCTAATTCTTGCGCAGCCCCGCCTGCACAGTGCACGCCCAGCCGTATGCAGAAATGCTGTCAGGAAGTTAATGTAGATTCCCCTCCAATGGCTTTGAAGTCACTCGTGTCAGCCTCATCACATTGCGACTCATCATCATTCAGCCGTGTGTTCGCCCTGCACCGGTTTATGAAAACCATCCGTTCTCACTTCCCATCTGTACTATCAAAGAGCTACAACGTGGAAAACTGATCAGGAGCACCTGTGATAGTGTGTGACAGTGAATGAGAGCCACTTGTTGGAGTAATCATGCGTTCGGTGTCAAGGAATAATTTCTAACATTTACAGAATCTCTTTGATGTGAGCTCAAATTTATTTTGAAAACTTCACCATATCACAGATACACAAGTGGCAAGGTCCTGATAAAAGAATGAACAAAAAGTAAATTTTAATAAGCAGACAGTGGCTGAAATTAGACAGCAAATAAATTAAGCTGTAATCAAAAGAATAATGTTTCCAGACGCAACACATCTCCAAATTTCACACTGAATTATGATATTATTAAGTATATGAGATATAAGAGAAGATAAAAAAAAAATAAAAATTTTTTTTTTTAGCATGTAAAAACACGTGCACATCACCATGTTAATGAAAATATTTAATGAGCCAATCATGATGTAGGAGCAATAAAATCTTGCAGATAGAGGTCAGGAGCGTCAGAGGGAGGATATACGAGGCTTCAGCTGTGACCCAAAAACATTTGTTTTCATCAACAGCTTCTTGTACGCAAGGCGTTGAGCTCCCAATGTTAATAACACTTGTGTCGGTCCTGCACACCCACTCAAGTGTTTTCAGTTAGTCTGGCTAATTAAACTTCTGCATCGGTTGAAGGTGCACGATCGTACCCTCGAAATTACTTGATGTCACGGTGCTCAGTATATTGAAAAGTACAACTTGTTCAGTTTTGATTGGTAATATGCAAACTAGCATATGGTTCAGGAAGATGCCAGTCAAGTGCAGTCGGCTCAGTCAGGAGAAGCTGTCTTATTAGACATATTAACTAAAAAGGAGGGTTAAGAACAACAACAGCAACAAAAATCTTCATCCTGCGCACAGTCAGTGTTCCAACTGGCACAATGAGCCACATGGTGGTTTCTATTCACAGCATTTTTTGGCACACTAAGCAGCACATGCCAATAACATTTCCTCTGTGTGCAGCTGTTCGAGTATCATCCATATTCATCTTCTGCCACCTCATATTCCACTGGCATCTCTGCCCTTGCTACTATATCAGAAGCTGTGCTCCAGCATACTGTGGCTTACTGAGGAATCAGGCTAATAGGTTAACTGTCTGTTCCTTACTCGGGGCCACGGTGGTCATGTTGTCTAAAAACCAATGCAAAAGAAGCAGCTGCCGGTGGAGTAAAATGAGACAGTTGGCCCTCTGATCGCAATAAGTCATGTTTTTAAAAAAACACACAACAGAAATATTGTTTTTGCTTTGAATTAGAGTCATAAACAGAGTATACTAATTATGTTTTTACAGTATTTATACTGTATTTATACTGAAATATAGAAAAACACAAACTGCAGTATGTTCAAATAAATACTCCAAATATTATGTACAATATCTACAAGATAATGGCAGTGAAAATAATCCAGGTGTCACAAGTAGAAGTGATTTCCTGTGTTTTCTATGGTGCATGGTGGTGGAATGAATTACTCAGTGTGCTGCTGTAACTCTCAAGCACATGACAGAGACTCATGAAAGTCAAGCTCCACACCCACAATGCAATTGGCCTTGTAGGGTTTTGTTTTTTTTTGTCTGTTGGGGTCTGAGCATATTTTCAAAGACCTCAGCAGCTACAGAAAACAGAGATGGCTTTAGCCTCTTGTTGAAGGCATTTGTGTTTTTAGTGAAATACCAATATTGTCAGTGTATTTGTAGCCATTAACTACCTTCATACAGACCCCATGGATTGAACAAAGGGGTGGGGGTAGCACTGGTGTTTTGGTCTTCCTCACACATTGTAGCTGGGTCATCAGAAAACTCCTGAAGGTGGCTGATCTCAGTGCAGGGCAAGGAGAAGAGGACACAAGATGATGCCTTGCAGGGCTGTGGTGATACTGACCTGAAGTACAGTTCTACAGGCGCACGTAGTATGGTCTGCTAGTCAGCTAGTTAACTATCCAAGTCCCTAGTGACACATCCACCTTCATTGCTGTTGGTTATTAACCAGAAGAGCTGGTCCATCAGTGGTCAGGCCACTGATGGACTGCTAAGTGTCCATCAGTGGCCTGACCATGAGATGGAGCTGGTCCACGTTGTATTTCTCCAGGGTCTTCATGACGTGTGATGTCAGTGCCATGAGTCTGCAGTCCTTAGGCCCACAATGGGACAGGGGGTCTTTGACACAAGCACGAGGCGTGACTTCTTCAACAACAAGTGGACCCTTTGCAGATTCAGGCTCATGTTGAAGATGTGATGAAACTCTTCAGCCACTACACGCAAATGCCCACCTATGTATTGATGCTGAGGTCATAGGAGAATGTATACATATATCCACAGTGTTTAATATGGAATCAGCACATACTTTGCAGCTATAACAGCTTCAATCCTTCTAAGGAGGCTTTCCACACGGTTTAGGTAGACCGCACGTTTGTGAGGTTAGACACTGCTGTTGGACAAAAGTCTACACTCTAATTCATCCCAGAGGTGTACTATCGGGTTAAGGTCAGGACTTTGTGCAAGCCAGTAAAGTACTTCCACGCCAAACTAGCTCATGCATGTCTTTATGCTTTGCTTTGTGAACTGGTGCACAGTCATGTTGGAACAGAAGGGGGCCATCCCCAAACTGTTCCCACAAATTTGGGAGTATCTGTAATTTTACACGGCCAACCCCTTCATGGTTGAATTGCTGTCATTCCCAATCACATCTACTTTGTTATAACAGTTGATGCTGGAATATTTAGTAGCAATGAAATTTCACGACTGGACTCGCTGCACAGGTTTCATCCTATGACTGTGCCACGCTGGAATTCACTCTCAGCCCCTGAGAGCAACCCATTCTTTCACAAATGTTTGTAGAAGCAGTCTATGTGCCTGGGTGCTGGATTTAATACACCTGTGGACACGGAAGTGATTGGAACACCTCCTTTCAATGATTGAGATGGGCGAGTGAATACTTTTGCCAAGACATTTCTCTGTGTGAAAAGGTCTTATTTTTTCATATTTATTTATCCTGTTACATTATAATTAAAGAATACCTCTTGGAGGAGATACACTATTACAGGAATGTATGAATAAATCACGTGTGTGTATGTGCATATCTAGCACGGATAAAAAGTTTGCTCCATATTTCTGTTTAATAAATTGAAACCTCTTTCACCAGACTTATTTTCTACAGGTGACTCCACACACCCCTAAGACAACACAAAACAAATGTTTTCTCCTCCCTATTTTCAGAGCTGGGGAATTACGAAAAGTGCCATGACACTGACATATGCGGCTGCTTCTCTGTCGGCTGGAATATGGGACTGTTATTTCCCCCCCCCCATCGATCAAACCATTATTGGTTGTAATTTATAAATCCGTACTCTGGAAAAATTGAGAGTTAATATGTCACTGAAGAACAGACTCGATGCTTTTAAAGACTTACTTTTCTAGGACAGTGCGTGTGTGTCGCTGGAATATTGCCACTAATTACTTCAAATACATCCAGTCCTTATGGCATTTGAATGAAAAGTGTGAAAGCGTGCATAGTGATCTTCTGCGCCTGACTCCATTATATTCATAGCATTCTGTGTTAAGTGTTAATTGTGTTGTAGTTGTGCTGATGTGGAAGGCTATGAGAATGCAAACACATGCAGACAGATTTACTTAGCCTATAGGCGTGAAACTAAACTGCATTTGAAGAATGAAAAGAAAAAAAAACACAGCAAAGCTTTATTGGAAACTTCCACTGTACTTGCATTAATCAGTGTATGCATATCCCAAACCCCGCACTCAGGTGAATGTCAAAAATGTATTCAC
>VURO01024024.1:7604-18237 GCA_015108175.1 Pelvicachromis taeniatus | reverse complement strand
TCAAAAATGTATTCACCGCTAAGAATGAGTGTGTTGGTTTGTCTGTGGGCCTTGTGCCAGACTAATGACTCATAGAGGGTGTTTACCTGCTTTTTTTTTATTCAGAATGCACTCCAGGAGAAATCTAGTAAAACTCTAATTTAAAAACTGATAGGTGTAAAATATAGAAACCCTTATGAAGATCCGGTTTTATAAAAATAGAATCGACTAACCTGACTTGACAATTTTGCCTGTGAAAAAAAAAGGCATATTTTGGCTTTATCTTTATTTTGACAGCAAAATGCCATTAAAAATTCATCCTTCCAAGTGGACTAGATTACACATAGACATGTCTTCATGTTGCTTCCATTCAGAATGTAAATCTTGGACGTTGGTACACGTTAAATATTTTAAAACCAGCCTCTAAACCAGATGTTGCTACTGGTTCATAAAGAAACCCATAAAAGTCATAAAACTGCTACAACTGCGAGTTCAGTTAGTCCAGTAAGAGTTCGGGATATTCTTCCAGTGTGTGAATAAATCTGCCAAGAACCCACTGAGCGAGCAACCATCTACCGAGCACTGATGACGTCAGGGAGTTGAGTCATTCAGCCGCATCCTGTTCCCTCTGCTGCCTTTCTGGCAAGCAATGTAGCATGCACCCAACTTCAGTGCGCTTTCTTCAGTTCAGGACAGCTGAATGTACGCTTAACGCCTCAAAGTAGATAATACCGTATATCTTCCAATAGTAGCCCCGGCGTTTATTTAAAAAAAATTATTTGGCCGGCCCGGCATTTAAAAGAGACCGGTGGTTGTTGGAGACCGGCTCTTATTCCCTTCTCAGATGGAATGGACGTTTTGACTTTCTTCCTTCCTCGATAGCATCCGATGGCAAAGCATTTTTGACACGAAAAGGTATTTGTCGTATGATTTACTGCAGGAGAGCGGTAGAGCAGATGGTACAAAAAGAGTAGTAGCATACGGAAAAGGCAGTGGGTCATTGGAGATCGGCGTTTACTACAGACCGGCGCTTAAAGGAGACCGGCTACTATTGGAGTCCGGCTAATATTGGAGACCGGCGTCTATTTGTCGTGACATGTTTTCAAACCCGGCGTTTATTAAAAACGGGCGTCAATAACAGACAGGTTACAACTAGCAGATATACGGTAACTTTATTTTAGGGTTAAATTAATTCATACATTCATATCTTTTTGTTTTTCTTAGTTTTTTTAAAGGACTATACCAGAGGATCTCAAACAATTGTAATATTGTGAAAAAGTTTAGGTTTTGGAATTTAATATGACAAAGGTTAACTTGCATTTTGTATTCATCCTGCTTGAAGTTAAATATTTCAAGTCTGTTTTTGTTTGAATTATGACGATTACGACTTACAGCTCATGAAAATTAGCCATGCAGTATTTCAAATTATTAGAATTCCTTATGAAAAGATGATTTACAGTACAGAAATATGCAACTTCTAAAAAGTTTGTTCATTTGCACTAAGCACTTGGTTGGGGCTCCTTTGGAACAAATTACAGCATCACTGTGGCGTAGCATGTAGATAATAAGCTTCTGGCACTGTTGATGTGTTAATGAAGCCCAGGTTGCTTTAATGGTTTCGGATCTTTAGCTTGTCCGTATTTGATGTTTCACATCTTCCTCTTGACAATAATCCATGGATTCTCACTTGGATTAGCAGGTGCTAAATCCTGCTGGTAAAGGAAATTTGCATCTCCATAAAGCTTGACAGCAGAAGGAAGGATGAAGTGCTCGAAAACCTCTCCGTGTGACTTTGGATGTAATAAAACACAGTGGACGAACCACCAACAGCAACACCAGCAGATGCTGTAGCACCCAGAATCACAGACTGTGGGAACTTCACACTGGACTTCAAACACCTTGTATTCTGTGCCTCTCCAGTTTTCCTTCAGAAATGCTAAATCTGCCTTCATTTGAAAGGTGGACTTTGGACAACTGAGCAACAGCCCGGTTCTTTTTTCTCCTTATGCCTTTACCATTGTCTCTGGTTTAGGAGAGGCTTGATATCAGGAATGTGACAGCTGTATCCTCTTTGCTGAAGACAGAAAACGTCTGTGTGTGGTGACTCCTGATGCACTGACACCAGTCTCCATACACTCTTCATGAAGCTCTTCCAAGTTCTTAGATTTACTTTTCCTGGCAATGATTTTAATACTGTGGTCACCGGTGTTGCTTGTCACCACTTCCTACCACATTTTATCTTCTTCCAGTGAATTTTATGCTTGACGCTGTACACTGTGAACAGTCAACCTTTTCAGCAATGAAAAGACAAACCTTCAGCAAACCCCAATCATCATTGCCACACGCTCATAAATGTACACTATGTAAAATATCACCAACAAATGTCAATAGATTGCAATCTATTGAATTCTACCTTCTTATCCCTCCCAATTGAACTGCATAAGCCTGCTTACTAGCAGTGGGCAGATTGATCTGATCAGTTTACAACATTTGCAGTATTGTACAGCACTACTAGTTATGGTCACTGGTGTAGGACAGACAACTTTGGCTGTGTAGCCTGTGAGTCCACTGTTTACATAGCTGCCAATATGTGTGCACATCTATTAACTGTAGAGGAGAATGCATAACTTTGTGAAAGGAGTCCGACACCCAACGTCCTTTATGTGAAGGTGGTGAGGAGGCTACTCGAGAGACCATTATGGCAGATAGACAGATTTGATGTTCTGTAAATGGGTGACCTCTGTATTCAGCCATTACGGTGTGCAGGAGAGCTGAGCAGTAGAAGAACTCTACTCAGTACAAAGTTCAAACAAGTAATTTTAGCTCCATTTCCTTGAAAAGTGAAAGCCACCTCATCGCCCAGCGTACTTGTGACCCATCACCTTTAAAGCCTAATAGTGCTGTGAGAGATCAATAAAAATATAGGAGAGAAAAATAGGAGAAGAGAAAGAGAGACTACACATTTCTTTTTAATAAATCTATAAGGTTCAGTTTTCTTCTCTTACACATTTATAACTTTGAGAAGAAGGAATCAGGAAATAGGCTGAAAATAGGAACCACCAACCTACTCAGAAGTTCACTTTTCTGTTGTTTGGACCAGAGGAATTTGTGTATTTGTGTGTGTTGGCCCCATGGCTCCATGGCCTCCCTGCCTTATTAGTGTATTATTCCATTCCCATCTGGAAGGTGTTTGCCAAGCTGCTGAACAACTGAAACTATTCAGGTGTGATTGTGTGTTGCCATAGCAACAGGTGTGTGTGTGTGTGTGTGTGTGTGTGTGTGTGTGTGTGTGTGTGTGTGTGTGTGTGTGCGCGTGCGCGCTTTGGAGCAGAAGCGGAAAATACTCATTCTCTGCTGTAATGTGAAGGGATCAGTTCTTGTATGAGGCCACTGTAATTAGCAATCAGTGACCTTCTAAAATGAGTGGATTTATCAGAAGGTCTCTGACAATGTGAAGTCACAGTCATCTCAGAGGGAAAAAAGTACACTTCATCATAAATATCTCACATACTCTGTCAGCCAACCTGGAGACATATGCTGAATCACAGAGAGAGAGAAGCACACACTCATACTCTATTTTTTTTATTTTATTTTGAGCTTCTGCCTCAAAGATGCGCTGCTGGTTCATGTTTTTGATTCGTTATTCTGCTGAGCAACTTTTTTTTTTTTTGGACGTGGTTTCAGCAAACTGTAAATTCGCCCACGCAGTCATGCATAATCAGGCATTAACAGGCAGAGATGGAGGGAATAAAAGAGAAGTAGCCAATCGCATTGCTCTGGAACCACAAACAGCCCACTTCTCATCTGCAAGTAGGACCGCCTTGCACTGATTAGTGGTTGTGCCTGGCAGTCACAGTCATTTCCCAATTGCCTTGACTCACTTTTCACACGAATATGAAAATGTACAACAATCACAAGTGTGCATGTTCCTAATGCTGGCCTCGCATTCATCAAGCTCATAAAGTGAAATGAAATATTGTATCAGACAACCAGAATGTTTTGACCGTTTGCATATCATTAAAATTTTAAAAATTAAATAAAGGACACATCCTACTAATGATTTTTGTCTGTGAACCACATTGAAAGCATTTTCTCCATACTTACATCTTTTTTTTTCTTCAAATGTACAATCTTATTATTACTATTTTTATTATTAGCTTCAATATAATTGAAGAAGGCCGTAATGGTTGCTGGAGCAGCATCATTAGTCTTGTTGGGTGCACTCTTATCTTAGCAAGCCCCCTTTAGTAATTTACCTGTCACACTGCATAAGCCCGTGGCATTAGAAACAGAGTAAATAAGATAAGATATAGTAACTTCTGCAAGATAAACATAGGTGCCTCACATGTGCCTGATAATATGTTTTAATGCCAAACAGATTTGTGTTGAAGGAAAAGATAACGGCCATATTGATTGCTTACAGCACAGTTATTACTGAAGAATTGTGGACTTTCTGGCTCCGTGTCATGTACTAGTACAGTGTTATTGATGCAGGCAGACACTATGGTTGAGAGTCAGTCCTGTTTATAGGGACTATAGGAGCCCAAGTTAGCAATCCATGATGACGAAACTGAACGTAAAATTTGTGACTCATTAAATAAGTCTTAGACAGAGAAATGAAATAAACCCAAACAGGGATAGACACCTGAATGGCCCTACCTCGCTTAGAACTGAGACAAATCCTGTTTTTCCTCACTTTTTCTAGATCATGCTAACTCGGATGTGCTAGCCAAGTTATCCAAGATATTTGGAACGCAGCATTAAAACCCTAGTCTGTCTCATTAGCCTTTTACTCAATGTGAGTAGTTAAGGGTCACGTGCAAGACACAAAACATTCACACCTACATCAAATATCTGGAACTCTCCATCTACTTTTAGAACTTTAAAACTAACCTAATCTAAAATAAGTCCAGTGGCTTTCATCTACAGTGACCTGGATGACTGAGAACCCACACAGACATATAATGAGGCCAGCCCTTATATGAAATACCTCAAATTCAGCAGTGCCTTTTAATTGGGTCCCCAGTGATGCGCCTCCCAAGTTTAAAGTACACGGGACGTATGGATGGCTAGGTAATGGCAAAGAACTCTCACACGCTCGCACGCACGCACGCACACACACACACGCACACACACACACGAGATTTCATTCACACTAAAGTAAAAAGTAATGCATGATGATAAACGACTGCAGTGCAGTCTCTGACATGAAATTTGGTAAATTATAAATACTCATTACAGTGCGGAGGGTTTCTGCTGACTGCATGTCACAATGAAGGTGGTTAAAAGGCATTCCTAAAAGTTAATGTTCTCTCGTGACTGGCTTAAACTGTGTGCAGTAATAGTGTTATTGATTAGGCTGGTGTCAAAGGACCTGTTGTATGGGTTGAGCATGCTTTTGGTCCCTGTTTCTGCAAGGAGAGGAAATACAGCAATTTAACCTTTTAAAGCACTGAAGTGATTAAGTACTCTTTCCAAGCTCACCTGTCTTAAGGAGACGTGTTCGCAAATACGGCAAATTAAGTTCATCTGTATGTGTAGTAATACTCATTGAAACCCTGTGTAAACATCTGGCTCTGCTGCCTTACATGTGAACTGACAAGGGGGAAAAAAAAGAAAAAAGCAGCTGAAAAAGCATCTTTAAAACAACAAACCTAGGAGACACACCTCATGTCCTCTTCAGCATCCATCCAAAGTCTGACATTCACTGTTGAGATATTTGCAGAATACCTGTAGCTCCTTTTGTTTTCTGTCAACAAGTCTTTGACGCTCAGTGAGGCTGATCACATTGCAGTTAGGGTACTAACTGGCATTCACATTTCACTGGCTGCAGAGACGGGCACTTCATCTTCCACTAATGCCATCTGCGAGTTCTGGCACCGTGCCCGGAACAGGATGGACGAGCAGTTAGGGAACCCGAGTGAAAGTGTGTGTGTGTGTGTGTGTTTATCTCTGTGTGCTTTTGAGTACAGTGAGTAAAAACGAGTTAATAGCTGATAAAATCGTAAGCAGGTAAGTGAGTTGCGTCAATGAGGGCATGTTTGTGATTCGCTTCTTTGAGCTCGGCCTGCACCGAACAGCAGCCGCTTCCACGCAAATATAAGCTCGTTGGGAAGAGATAGGAATGCATTCTAGACATCTGCAGTAAATAAGTGCAAAAAAGAAGAGTTTTTAGGCTCTGTGGGGAAATAGATATCCATGCTTTGCATAATAGGAGAACAGAGTGGAATAAAATGCAGACCCGATAAGTAGTCATGGTTTAATACTCACCCCTTCAACCCCTGTGTGTCATTTTTTTCTACCTGTCTCCTGTCGCTGGGATTTCTCCACCTGTCCACAAGTCCCCACTGATTGGTTTGCTGCTCTCACCTGTCACCTGACTTTGTGATGTGCCCACACAGCTGCTCCCCATTGCTAATTAGTGTCAGTTTATGTAATGAACTGTTGACACTCACTGTCTGTCAGGTCGTGCTTCCCAGTTATCTCCTTAGTTCTCTTTTTGCTGACTCTAATTCTGCCTTTGCACCAAAATGTTAAAGATTTGAATCCATTTTTATTGTTTGCTTTTTTATAACATGCAGGTTTAAGCGGCGTTGGAGTTAAGGTGCTTGTTAAGAACACCGCTCATTAAGTGCAACGACTGACGTCAGTCATGCTTAGCTCCATTGAAATATTTAACCTGGTTGTATGGGAATTTATTAAATCCAAAAAAAAAAAGGAAAAATCAACTTTTGGCTTAGCTTGGTCCTTCTTCTGAGGCTTGTACATTTTCATGGCTTTTTGATTGTTCCTCTGCCAAATAGAGAATTTCATGAAACTTGGTGTAGTCTGGGAGTAAAGCTCCTGTGATGTGCTGTATCTCTTGAATGTTTAAATAAACTGTTCCCTAAAACATGTGCTGTTAAACTTTCAGAAGATGGATTTTCAGATGTTGTAGTCGTCCTCCGGCCTTGGAATCAGATGAATCCGAGATCTCGTGCTTCATATGCACTGATGCCACCCTCCATGCTCAAAAAGACTTAATGAGGCTTGCCTGTTCCAGACCAATCTTAATTGTTTATGTGACACAGGGCAGACTGAACACAATGATACCAATATTTTGTCATCACTCGCATCTATAGTAGAGCTTTTCTTGATCTGGTTTGCTGTGAGGACATTCAGTTTCATTCCGAGGTACTTTGTTTTGGACTTTTTGTGATCCCGCTTGTGGAGTGCTTGACTGGCTGCAGGCTACTCATAAATGCTTCAGCGCTGGAAAGGGAATAGAAGAAGTCTAAACAGAAACAAAGTGATCATGTTTGCCTTGTTTTTTCCAGGTGATGGAGCACTGTTCATACTATGGTGGAATCCTCATGTAAATAATCCAGATTACAAAAAACTGGGAGGTGCATGACAGGCTGTAACGACACAAAAGTGCATTGCAGAATAGCAGTGATGTTGTCGCAGAAGCGAGCAGTTTATTTGTGGCAAATGAAATAAAAGGCAGAAAGAAACTAACACTAAACACAGTAGAACTGAAACCGAATCCCAAACACTATGGACATAGAACCCGAACACCTGTGAGACAGGAAGAACAGACAATCTGACAAAGGGGAACTGACACCATAAAGACACACGAGGGTGATTAGTGAAATTAGGGACACCTGGGAACACAGCTGGAACGAATAAATGTAATGAGACGGGGCAAGTGAAACTGAACAGGCACGAGAGGCTGTCAAAATAAAACAGGAAACAGACTGAGACACAGACTAAAACAGACGTGGCATTAAGACAGACTGAGGAGACACAGGGATGTGACCAAGACAAGAAAACATAAATCAGAAATCCAAATAAACTCTGGCACATAAAAATAAACTAAACCAAAGAGGTGTTCCAGGCATGTCCCACCGGGAGGAGGCCCCGGGGCAGACCCAGGACGCGTTGGAGAGATTATGTCTCTCGGCTGGCCTGGGAACGCCTTGGTGTTCCTCTGGACAAGCTCGAGGAGGTGGCTGGGGAGAGGGAGGTCTCTGCTTGGGCTGCTGCCCTTGCGACCTGGCCCCGGATAAGCGGAGGAAGATGGATGGATGGATAAACCAAAAACTAAACTGTATAACTTCAACTTAAAACATCTTCATAATGCAATGGAAAGAATCATAAATAGAAAATAAACTCAAAATTTTGAGTTGACCCAACATTTTGGGTCTTTGACCTAAAAATACACAAATCATTTATAGCAGTGTGCCCCAGGGTCAAAGTGAGTGGGGACGATCTAGAAGGGCATCTGTGTTACAGGCGTCTGTGTTGGTCCTGGTACTTCAGCACTTACCTTGCACTGTCTTGAGGAGCGAGCATAAAGGGTTCAACTTAAGGGTTCAACTTATTTTTAAGCGGCAGGTAATTTCAAATTGAACATTTCTATCAGCTCAGCAAATCTCAGCAAACGCACAAAGTGTGCCGAGTTCGTTGCGAGCTAGAGGCCCAGATGGGAGAGAAAACAATAAGAGAAAACTTCTTTGCAGAGATGGAAAAAGAGATGTGCAAAAAGACAAGAAAGGAGAGGAAGAAGAGACGGTTTGCACTGCTTAGTGACATTTGATATCCGATGCCGGCTCTGTATATGATGTGGAGTTATGTTTTTTCATATTGTGAAATGTGCTGCAAAACAAACTGAGATATACTAACTCTGCTTTATTCAAATACTCTGCAGTTTGGTGAAGGATACACAGGTTAGCTTGTACCACTGAGATAAATTTACAGTAAATCACTGTGTTGGTTTGTGCACACTGTGATGTTCATGGTCAGAGTTAGGTTACATAAAGTGTAGCAGAGATGAATGTGAATTGAAGCTAATGATGCTGAGATTCATTCAGCTAATTTTATACTCTCTGGAATAAAGACAATACAAACTGTATACTGTCAGTCTAGGGACTGAAAATGTACAAAGAGTAAACTTCAGAGCAGCAGCAAGAATGGCACAGGTCAACTGATCACAGTCTGTATAAAGCTCACTTCAACTTTGACCTTTATTTATTTATTTAACGCAAGTTAGGACCACGTCTGAGGGGGCAGAGCACAGAGCAGCATCTAACTGTGTGTGTGTGTGTGTGTGTGTGTGAGGTAAAAGAGTATTATTTTGCTATTTCTGGATCACTTTTATTCAGTTCCGATGCGTGTTTTGAGCGATGATCACGTTTGTTGCCAAATGGTCTTATTCGTCTGTTTATTCGCACATGAAAAAAATCACAAAACTTAAGCTTCATCCCAAAAAAATTAATTCTGCAAATTCCTCAGCTGGGAATAGGTGGGTCTGAAAAATATTCTTAATGCACAAACACAATATAACACAAATTTGTGTAGCGTATAGACCGATATGTAATGGCCTTCACTCACAAATCTTTGCACAACAGCAACATGAGCAGAGCACAGGTTTTATGCACTACTGTTTTCAACTATGACTCTGTTGTGTGTCCTGTTAAACAAAACAGACACCAACAGTGTCCGCAGCACGGTTAAATGTAGTCACACGTCGTATGTCTGTGTAGACTCACAATCCAGCAAAAAAAAAAAAATTTCAGTAAATTACCGACTTGGTGAGAAAGTGAGGACACAGAGAGCAACCGACTACTTCATGAGTAATATCTGAGTGAGAATGATAAAAGGTGTGCTTTTAAACTCCAGACACTCAGGAGGATTTGTTTGAAATTTTTTGCCTCGAGATTCAAATTTGCTGTGATGGCAGTGATGAAAAGCAGGCCGACTGTGTTAAACAGCTCGAAGCACAGTTATCAAAATGAGCCGCTCCACATATATGCCATCTAACCCTGTTTGTTGTGGCTCTTGTCACTTGTAATTTCTCTCCTCCCCACCACACCGTGAGCACAGAGCTTTCTTTTAAGTCTCGTTTCAAGTAAAGCTAACTACAGGCCCTTCATTATCTTTGGATCCACCTGCACTTTCTACCCCGATTCCAGCAAACCTCATTAAAACAGGCCAGCAATGAAGTCAAAGTCTGACTTCTTCACAGCGAGCCAGACCTCAGAAATATTTCTGTCAGACTGGATGTGGAACGTCATCGGCGTGTTTCTTGTTATTATTGCTGTTCTTATTGTTTTCCCTGTTTTTGTAGCGCACAAGTTATTGTCACTGCTGTCATGGCAGGAAGTAATCTTTTTTTTTTAACTCTAATTGGTAACTCGTGGGTACTTCAGTCCTCTCACCTTTTTAACAAGAATCAAAACTCCCGACACTTCATACCTCGTTGCTTGGTTTGTTTGCTTCATTTTGCATCCCAACTGAATTCAGTAGAAGTACTTGAAGACAGATGCTTAGAGACTACAGCAGCACCTCTCTCCAAGTTAATACTTCTTCCTTAAACTATTTTTTAACTTTTTATAATAAATAAAATAACCATACGTCCAATTTTGGTGGGTGTATTTATTTTGAATTGACGTAGTAGGACACCTTAAAAAAAAAAAAAAAACTCACCATAATAAAGGAAAACAGTCGAAAACAGTTTTCTGGTGTTGGCACTATTAGTCAACACAAATGTAAACACACATTTTTCCTTCTCACCCCTGGTAAATTCAGTCCACACAGATACAGTATTTTGCTAATATATATATATATATATATATATATATATATATATATATATATATATATTTTTTTTTTT
>VURO01024023.1:0-12655 GCA_015108175.1 Pelvicachromis taeniatus | reverse complement strand
CACACACACACACACACACACACACACACACACACACACACACACACACACACAAGCATGAGCTCCACCACACCAATTTCATTGTGCGCCACTGTGGTTGTAATTATTTCCCATCCCTGCTTCTTACATCAATAATTACTTACCTGATTCATTCATCAGGCTCTCTGTGAGGTATGATGTTGCTGGCGGTTCACCAAGGGAACCTGCATCTTCCCGCTGAGAACGGAAACAATCACAAGTGTGATTTCTTTTGAACAAGTGCTGTCCAAAAGTCTGGATGGATTTTCTTGCTTGGACTATGCACTGTTATTAAGCACAAGAAAGTCTTCTGTTATTTGATGGGCTCCTTTAGAAGAACTCACTTCACAACTCATTGAGAGCAAAACAGCGAACACAGCAGCTACAGTTCATCCACTTAGACCCTGGTGGGCCTTTCTATTTCACAGCCAGTTCACAGAAAAACACCTGAAACAAGAGGGCACAAAGCACGCGTGCTCGGCTATTATTCTTCAAGTGCTGTACGGAGAGGAATTTCGCAGTCCCGCTGATGAAAACCACTCGAGGAAGTGTCATCCGCAAGTGTCCACATATGGCCTTCTTGGATTACTGATTTATAACAAGTGACATGTTTATTTCCCAGGTGGACACAAACATTAACAAAGCTTGCGTGCTGCAGAAGAAAGCTAAGGATCGTAACTCCATCAGATATGAAGCGAGCAGCATGCTTAAAAAAATTTTGGATTTAGATAATGTCAAAAGAATAATGTACAAAGCACAAAATAATGGACTCCCTAGCTGGATTCAGTGGTTGTTTGAAATTACGGCGACACAGTTTGAACTCAGGAGAACCACTGTGCTTGAAAAATGCAAGCGCAAGGACAAATAGTAATCACGGATATATATGTGTAGCAGGGGAAAGATTTCCCAATGAATTTTTCAGAGAACTAAAGCTGATGTTAACCTGAAAATGCGTTCATCAACTTTTTATCGTCATCATGATGAAGAATGTGAGAGCCTGCTGAATGCTCCGGTGTCAAGGACAAGTGCAGCACTGTGTAAAAGTCTCGAGCCACCTCATTTCTTTATATTTTCCTTCCAGACTTACTTAATCTTTTAAAGCGGTCTTGAGTAAAAGTTCTCCAAAGTTTCTGAAGATCTTTCAGAGTTGTTCACATTTCTTTTCTCTGACGGGCATAAAATCATATTTTTGCGCCAACAAGGTGACTCCCAAAGGACAATGCACACCATGGCGTGTGTCATCATGGTGTGTAATACGTCCTTAAAACATTGGAGGAAATTAGACAAGAGGAGGACAAAAGAAGAAATCGCCGATAGAGTTAATCTACAGCAGATGATCAGTATCTGATATATATATAATACTGTCTGGAAAGCTACTGACTGGCAACAGCTTAAAAACACACACACACACAAAAGAACACCATCAGTCATGGATTGGCTTCCCCAGTGGCCCGACACTTTTGCACAGTACCGTATTTCTCACAGAGTCAACCTCAGGCTCCACTCAGTGGCCTTCTAGAGCTTTCAACCTTATGTCACAGCGATCATCATGTTTGAAAGTTCAGCCTCTAATCATGGTCTTTATCATGGACAGATTTCATCACTGAAAGCTTTTGAAACACTATTAAGTGGAAACATTTCTTAAATATCAGTTGCAGAGCTTGTTTACCCATAAAAATGGTAAATTAATGAAGTTATTTGATAGCACTGCATTATAGCTACGTGACCTTCAAAACCCATCAACTAGAACATTCTTCAGTCTTTCAATTCATTCAGGAATGTGTCTCAAAAGAAATGGTGACTAACAGGTCACCAGAAAGCCATAAACAAGGCTGGTTTACATGTTTTTCTTCTTTTTCATGTCAATTCACCTTCTGTTTATTTCACTCGTGTATATTTTGTGAAACTGATTTCACTAAATTCTGATCAGTCTCACTGTAAAAAAACAAAAGTTAGTTTGTAATTTGTTCCAGCTTGTTGGACAAAGACACATCTGTACATCACCACAATGGATTTTTAAATCCAGAATCAGAATGAACTTTAATTAAGGGGTTTTACAGAAAAATTGCATTAACGGTTTAGGAATTACAGTTATTTTTATAGAGAGGCATCATTTTCAGTAGATTCATGGCCAGGTGAAGCCACGACAAAGAATTTGTATAGCTTTTCACTGTAATTCTGAATTTGAGGCTCAAAGAGATGGCAGTGCAAGTGAAGGTCATCATCAAAACAAATTAAACTTTCAGACAGACTGCAGAAACTTTTGGAGTGACCAAATCAACAACGTGGTTCAACCTGGAAAAGGAGAAATGCACTGGTCAGCTCAGCAACATCAAAAGGCCCGAAAGACCACAGAGGGCAACTAAAGGGCACAATGGCAGAATTATGTCCAAGGTTTAAAAAAAAAAAAAAAATCACAATATCCAAGCCTTCAATCATGAGACAACTTCATGAATGTAAATACAGAGGGATCACAACAAGGTGCAGACCACTGGTTACACTCAACAACAGGAAGGTCAGATTATACTTGGCCAGAAAACTTCTAAGAGAGCCAAGAGCAGCTCTGAAAATATTCATCAGTACAAGAATCATGGGAAGAAAAAGTGTGTAGAACGAGAGCTCATGATCCGAAGCACACCATATGATCTGGGTAACATAGTGGTGGTGGTGTGACTGCTGATAGATGATAGGAGCAGCAGGGTGAACAGGGCCATACTCTCTGCTCACATTCAGACAAATGATCAGACAGAGCTTCACAGTGTAAAGGGATAATGACCAAAAACAAACTGCAAAACCAATCAAAGACTTTCTCAAAGCAAAAAGCAATGGGATATTTTTCAGTGGCCAAGTCAGTCACGTGATCCGAGTCCAACAGACTGAGGTTTTTAGTTACTGAGGACAAAATTTAAGACAGAGGGAGACTCACAAACTTTGATGGATTTTAAATTTTATAAAGTCATTGAGTGCAAATTATTTTTCATTGAAGTATTAAAAACAATCCTTATATTTAAAATCATCTTAATTCTGAGCCTCTGAAAATGGAGCACTGCAAATATAAATGGCTGTAATTCGTGAACATTTGATCCAAAATTTGTGTTAAGCTCCTTGAATTAAAGATGAAACTCTGCCCTTCAATCGCATCTTGATTGTTTGATGTAAAAACCCACCGCAGTGGTGCTCACAGGCAAAACTTCAGAAACAGCGTGACGTTATGTTTGCACTGACATTTAACAATCTAATCCATCTGCAAAAGCATCATCTGTATTAGGACTTTTCAGATCATTGTTATCCCCACCAATGTGGGGATTTATGGGCCATGAGGGTAAATTAAATTTGGAGTTATCTTTGATATTACTCGAGGAACACTGTGTTCCAGCGCACGCAGGAAAAAACAAGAACAGCCTTCCTCTCAGGGGAATGATCTCCTTCAGGAGCTTTTAACAACGAATCTGGATGCAGTAGTGAGAGACGTGACTCAGTTATTTTATAATTAAGAAGCGATTTCCTAAAATGCGTTGGACAAAGCCCTTTTTGTCTTTCTGAAAGTGTTTATGAAATATTGTCATCAAACAAATCCAATGTGAGGATAAAAGGGTCATCCAGCCTTTAATTGGTGCCAACTGCAACTTCAATCGGGACATGAAACAAAAACAAAAAAAACTCCACTGATGCACTGAAACGTCAATTCAGCGCCTTATAAAACTCCCCATGCGTTTTCAGTTTGGCATAAGATAAATGGTTTCATGAATTCATGGATAAATGACTCCAAATAAAAAAAAACTTGATTAATTTCTTCATCAGAGAGGATGCCATGATGCAGAAAGAGGGAAGCTGGGACAGAAAATGGATAAAAGGAAGCTTTATTTTCCCCTAAAACTGAGCACGTTATACTGAGAAAAAATACTCTCTTTAACATGACTCATGACTGTACGCTATCAGGCTTTGTCAACAGATAGAGCTTCTGATAAACTCGTGACTGTTGAGGCTCTGATGGAATAACATATTTGCAGTAGTGAAACCTGTCTAAGCACATCCTGCTCAAAGTCAGCGGTGCTTCAGGCTTAAAAGAATTTCCAGTATCTCAATCACATTTAGTTTTTGTCTTTCTTCCCTTCTTGATGTCATTTTCAATAACAATGGTTACAGCTTCTGCGTTCTTCCTCTGAGACTCACCTGAGCCCCGTTATCCGTGGAGCTTCTCTAAAGCAGCAGCAGACTCTGGTTCCACGATTTGCTTGCCTGCTTTTGTGTGACAAACACTAGAGAGCATGAACTCCCTGACTGTATATATATATATTTGAAAGTCTGTAGCAGGCTTTTCTGAGTTTTACTGGCACTATTGGTTGCTCTCACTTTCCTTAAAAGCACTTTCCCAGTAACTACCAGTGAAATGCTTTCTCACAGCATGAAGCTACCATCCCCGATGGTGTGTCTGCTCTACTCTAGATGAAGCACTTTGAATTACAATGGAAAAGTGTTCTTCAGGCTTCATTAAATCAACATTTTTAATGTGGTGTTTTGCTGCCTTTGCCCCGGGTACAGATGTGCTTGCTGTTACTGACTGGCTACTTATTGTTACAACAGGGCTCCGATTCTCTGACCAGCATCCCTGTCGCTGAACTCAAGATGATGAAAAGCTGCTAAAAAACTTTCTACTTCCTGCTAAATACCAAAGAAATTCTTCACAAGTTTAATCCTGTTTTGAAGACTTAACTTCCTGTATCCCTTCTGTCAAGTCTAACACACCTTAGAAAAGAGGTATGATCACAAAGTTCTGGGAATCCACAAATCAGCCTCCACTTAGGTGAGCTCATCTAATCGAGATCTGTTATGTGTTATTCCTGGTTAGTTAGACCACTTCAACTTGAGTGAAACAAAATTGTCAAGCAAGGTGTGACTACAAGGTGGATTTAGGTCAATTTAAGTTTTACTGGATTGTATTATTGCCTCACAGAATATTCCTATGCAAACCAGTCAAGTTCCTGACAAATTAAAAAACATGTGTGATTAAATTCAGCCCCTTCAAGGTTTCATCGCTTTGATTTTTAAGTGGAATCCTCGACCTTCTTGAACGCTTCTCGTTTCTTTGGTTAAAAAGCTTTTTTAATATATATTTTTTTGCCATTTGAACTAATAAAAATATGTTTCACTTTCACAGCAAAAATGTAAAATATGGGCAGCCTACGTGACATTAAGTTAAAAAAAAGAAAAAAGTTAGGGCTCTCACCATGAAGTCATTAGAATGTGGAAGAAAGGTGACTTAAGTCATTTTAAATGTGTTAGTACCAGACAGGCTGGTCTGAGTATTTCAGAAACTGCTAATCTACTGGCAAATATCTCTAAGGCTTACAGAGAGTGAAAAAAGAAAATATCCCATCAGCTGCAATTCTTTGGGGAAAAAAATGTCTTCTTGATTTCAGAGGTCAGAGAGAGAATGGACAGACTACTCTGAGCTGGCAGGAAAGCAACAGAAACTCAAGTAAAAGCTTGTTACAACCAAAGTCTGCAGAAGAGCATCTCTGAATGCACAACACATCAAACCTTGAAGCAGATAGGCTACAGCAGCAGAAGACCACACCAGTTGCCACTTCTCAGCTAAAAGCAGGAAATCAGAGATACAGTTTACACGTGCTCAGTAAATAGGACAATGGAAAATTGGAAAAACATTACCTGGTCTGTTAAGTGTTGATTTCTGCTGCAGGATTTGGATATTTGGGTCAGAATTTGGGGTAAATAACATGTAAAAATGGATCCATCCTGTTTCGTATCAACAATTCAGATTGCTGGTGGTGGTGAAATGATATGGGAGATATTCTTTTGGCACATTTTGAACCTCTTAGTACCAAATGAGCATTACTTGAACACAACAGCCTTTCCGAGTATTGTTGCCAACCATGTTCATCGCTTTATGACCCGTGTGCCCATCTTCTGATGGCAGGATGATGCACTGGTCTCTTAAACGTGACAATGAGTTCACGGTACGCAAATGGCCTCCACAGTCACCAGAGCTTAATCCTATGGAGCAACTTTAGAAGACAGTGGAATGATACAGCTGATAAACTGGCAGTGACAGACTGATGCTATCAGCACCTTGTTGAATCTAAGCTACAGGCAGTTCTCAAGGTAAAAAGAGGTCCAAGTCAGTACTAGCAAGGTTTACCCTGAACCTAAAGTGATGGCTAATCTGACAGTGGATGCTGAAAACGCATTATATCATGAAACCTTGTGTTACACTTCATCACAAGTAAATTGAAAAAGTTCATTTCAAACATAGCGTGTATTAAAACACATTTTAACGGAGGTACAGACAGCAAAGGCATTAGAGGTTTGTCTAATGAGCCGTTCATATTCAGGCAGTTTAAGTGTATGCCGTTGTGTTCACTGGCTCTAACATTTGCTGCTTCTATGTGTGTCAGATCAAAGTGCCTTAATGGGCTGAAACAGCCAAGAAGCCACATGTCTGCTGCAGTAATTATCTACCTTTGCAAACACCTGTGACCCATTACTCAAAATGGATATTCTGGCTTCATAAAAATAGAGACGGTAAGTGAAATCCAGATGCAGCACCGATTTGACTTGCACGAGGCAAAAAAAACCCAAAAACAACAAAAAACCAGATGTTCTTCGCTCCTTTTGTCACTGAGGTCATTTCTGCCATAGACCTTATAACAGCATTCATTCATAAAGCAGCAATACATAATTAGAGAGAATCTAAACATTACTAAAGCGTTTAAATGTTGACCGCAGAGGCGTAAAATCACAGCAAACACAATTAATTACACACTATCCCAGCACGACACACCTTTTCCAGTTCCTGCAGCCAGTAAGCAACAGTGTATACAGATTGTTCCACAGATTCTTTTGTGTTTATTGTCAAAACATATACAAACTGTATTTTTTTAAAAACAACACATTGGGAGTACAGTGCTTTTATCCTGAGTTATAAATATTTTCCTAAAAAACATACAGCATGATTACGACTCAAAACTGAAATTTCCCCCGACTCAAAGTAGATACTAGCTATTCATATTTTCTAAATGCTCACTTGCTTTCTCCTTTTCATTATCTACTGAACAAAAGAGTCTTTAGAGACAAGGTCTTCAGGGATGACATCTGGAGTACATGGCTATGAATAAAGCTTTAATATGGTGCAGCTATCTTACAAACCTGATTAAAACTGTATTTGTCAGGAAGTACTCCAGATCTCATCTCATTATCCCACCTGCCACAGCCCTGCTCTCCAACTAAAGCAAAACACCGAGTTGCCCGAGGTGCCCCATACTATGGCAGGAGGAACTTTTACATCCTCTCTCTAACTCAAGAGTTCGTTCAGGCTCGAGCTGCATCAGTTTCGCATCGCTGCTTAACATGACAGCAAGGGGAGTGTCAGAAATCTCTGATTAACAAACCCACTATAGCACTAGAAAAGTCTTTGTTCTAGATGAGAAGAAGCTCTGACCTCCGTAAAACAGCTCAAATCACCTTCGGCTGTGAGGTTCTGCTTGTGGACGGGTTTGTGGCGTGTTTTTCAGAAAGAGCACCTGAGGCTATTTCTCTTCATTTATCTCCACCGGGAGGTCCGCTCTCTCCCTCTTTACTGAGACTGTCTCCTCCTTAACACTCCCATCGTACGTTAGCTGCGACGCTTCTCTTTTCCTCTCCTCCTTAACGAAGTCCTTTTCGACTTTTTCCACCTCTTCCTTCGCAGTAACACCACGCGGTGGTTTGACATCTGCGGTGGTCTCAGTGGTAGCTGTGGAGCTTTCGCAGACAGTTGGTCCATCCCACTTTGGGATTTCCAGTCCCAATAGCTCCATCAGCTGTTTGATGACGTCGTCCACATAACCATGGATACGCAGGTGTGCATGCTTGTCCTGCGCTCACAGAAAATTGCAGCCATGGAGATAATGATTGACAATAATCAGTGGGGGTTTTTTTCAGCATTTACACACATTATTCAACATTTCAAATGTAAATAATTGCACGTATGTACGTGGTGGTGTTGCATAAACGACACTCACATGTTTGGTCGGCTGCAGATTGACAATAACCAGTTTTCCACCCTTGCGCTTGGTGAGGAGTGGGAGGTCTCCACTGGGTTTGATCTGCAGGGACGTGCCCAGAGTCAGAGCCAGGTCTGCTCGTCTAAAGAGGATGACACCACACACAAACCAGTTCTTCATCATTCGTCTCATTTAGCTCTTATAATAAAAATAACATAATATTTTACAGCTGAGCCATCATGTCATTGGGAACATAGAGAATTGCTGGAAATAGGCTCCAGCTGTCCGCAACCCAGAATTGGATAAGCAGAAGATAGATGGATGGAAACCATGTTATAAAATTAATGAAAAGAAACGATGCACCTTGATAAAAAATGATACAAAAATGTCACGTCTTCGGCCTGTGTATATATACATTTGTATCAGTCAGTAAAAAGGCAGATAAAGCTCATTTATCCTGACAGAAACTGAAGAAATAAATGACAAGGCACTTCCTATGTCAGCCAGTCAAGAAACAGTGCATGAGTTACTCTTCAGACTACAGCTTTTGCAAATGAAATCGCTTCAGCATTTCACTCTATGACATACTTGTGCTGTTTGTTGTTATAAATAGCAAATTAGCTTCTGAATTATGGTCCAAACTGTCTTTTTTTTTAAGCCACACTGAGGAATTTCTAGTGAGCATTCACTATGAATTCTAATCAGTTTGTTCTAACTTTGAAGAAATCCCCTCAAGACTGTCAAAAGATATTGTGTTCATAAGTGAGAAGCAATCCAAACCAATCCAGACTCACGGTCCCTCCCTCTGGCCTCGGCTGTTAAAGTCACAAAGGCAAAAATGGCAACAAAAAACAGTCAAACCGATACTAAAACAGATACTTAGTGTATGCAGCTCCAGTTCCAATCACAAAGAAAATAAAACAAGGCAAACACAACTAAAGCGAGAAATCAAATTTTAGTATATACAGTCTGATCACACATAACACGCAATATTTCCAGCTGTGCAATGAACACACGCTGAACTCCTGCACTGTGCCGTCCCCTGCTCGCTTGAGATCAGACAGATTTTGTCGTTTTCATCTTCAAAACGGTGCAACGGACGGATTCACAGGTCTGGGCCCAGACAAATCCACTGCATGAACTGCTGCTGAACCTCTATTTGATTAGAGCTCGGTAATTTTTCACCTTTTTTCGCCGCCACGAACACATAATCCAGAGTTCAATGGTCACAGCTCCAAATCTCCTCTTTTTACTTTAGTTAGTAATAATGCATCCATTACAAATGGCGCATCAAGGTGACACATGTATACATCCCATTCATCTTCCTGAGTCGCAAACATGGCAATAAGAGGGGGGGTTTTTTTGTGGCGGAGGGAAAGAATGCAAATTTTCACACTCCAGAGAAAAATGGGGACATCAAAGCGCACTGCAATGCATATATAATCCCTAAAAAGGTTTTCAAATAAGGTCTTCTTTGCATGTCAGGAGCAATAGCAGAGCCACAGAAGGCTAAAGCAAATCATCAAACAGTTTCCACATTTTTCAGTTCACAGGATGTGTTTGAACTACTGCTTTCGCTTTTTATATGGGGAAAAAAAAAAAACAGACATGTCAGAGGAACTCTGACAGAAAAGAGCACATACTGTCTGTTTCCGCCTTATCAAAGCAGATGGTTAAACAAAGAACATCTATAATATAATGTAAAAAAAAAAAAAAAGGAGTTCAAACTACTGCACCTCTCACCTGCTTGCGTCATCTGCTTTGTTCAAGTCTCTGTCAGGAAGAGCATCCTCCCAGTCAAGTATAGTGCTGATCAGCTTCCCTCTTTAGTATTTAAGGAAACACAAATAAAATAATAAATCAACAATGACTCACTCTTTGGGCCTTTAAAATGCACAAGCCCACGCATGTGTCACCTGCATGCTCGGAGCCCTCTGGATCGCACCACCTCGCAGTAGCGTCCTGTTGGTTTCAGGCCCATCACGCCGATCACCTTTTCTCTAACGTACTGCCTGGAAAACCACCAACAACAACAAAAAGCCATTTAATTCTCAGTGCATCCACAGCAGCTTTGCATGAATTACAACAAAGAAGACGAAGCTGCTCACAAGGCATCAAAGCAAGGTCGAATTATACACAAAACCTGACACTCAGTGGCTACTTCAAACCACACAGCATTTGCTCCTAAAGGTTGGACTTTCTAAAAAGACCTCTAAAGATTTCAGGGATTTATCCACATCATGAAACTCCCGCCGACCTGTTTAAACATGCATTAATTCTCAAGCCCCTCTTTTTCCACCTAATCCCAGAGGTAATCTACCAACTTTGAAGGTCACTGGAACAAAGTAAAGTCACTGCAATGTTACTGAAAGCATTTGGAGATAATGAGTGTGAATTAAGCTGCTGCAGGCCTGCTCTTTCCAGATCCATTTCACATTAGGATCCCTTATGTGTGCAGGGGGAAACCACTCCTTACATTTACGTCTTTGAGTGTTGCAGTTTTTGTTTTTACCTACTGGTAGTGGAAACCAGCATGGGTTTTCTACTGCTGCGGGGCATCTGCTTCAGGGCCTTTCTGAGCAACAATCTGTGTACTTATGAAACTCCTCTGAATACATAAAGAGGAAAACTAGCACGGTATATTTTGATCCAACACATTACTCATGTAGATTGTGTGCAAATTCCAGGACGGAGACGATAGAAAGTCCATTGTGACAGTAGGAAATGTGAGGTGCAGGACTCCTTGGATACGTGCATTCTTAAGCAGTAAACATAAACCGATCCTCTTATTTGCATGCTTTACGCACTATGTGGCAGCTTCGTGGTTTGCTGCTGGTACTGCCAAACAAGCACCAAATGAAATGTGAATTCAATGTAAGACAAACTGTTTTTATATCAAAATGTAACTTTTTGGTGGTTGTGTTTGTGTGCATGCACATACCTGCCACACTTCTCACACTCCTCCACAAACATGTTCCCATGAAGCTCTGATAACAAATCCCTGACAGAGAAAGAGGCAGATGATATTCGTGTTATTCACCGTCGCCAAAGCAAATATAACGTTTTGGTGCCAGAACCGAAACAAAATCACCACCAATGTAATGAAATACTTTCTTAAGCAGGTTTGTTAACCGGGATTTCTTAAACTGCCTCTACATCATATGAACTTGAGCGATGTCCTGGCTTCAACTCTTCTGGGAAGGCTTTCCTCAAGGTTTAGGAGTGTTTATAGAAATGTTTTGGTGTTTTTCCCAAAGTGCATTTGTGAGGTCAGTCACTGATGTTGGAAGAGAAGGCCTGGCTCTAATTCATTCCAAAGGTGTCCTATAGGTTTGACGTCAGGACTCTGTGTACTCGCTCATGTGAAGCAGGCCCCCCACACCATGATGCATGCTGGGTGCTGGTTTTTATACACCTGTGGCCATGAAAGTGATTGGAACAGCTGAATTCATTGATTTGGCCAGCTGAGTAAATGCTTCTGCCAATATAGTGTAATAAGAATACTGTAAATATTTCAGCCAAATACCACAGATTCATGGCCTGTTACTCTACATAACACCCAATAAAGGCTATTTGGACCCAGGAAAAACCTGTAATGTGAGGACACTACAGCTCAACTTTTTCTTTGTCCTTCTTTTCAACTTGTACTCTTATAAATATTCTGAGCACTCATATTAATTTCTGAGCATCAACTGGCACCTGTGCCGATTAGGCCCAACTGGTTTCCTTCGCCAGCTTAATGATTTCCTCAGAGAACCACCGCTACGCTGCCTGGTCTCATTTAAAAAACCTGACCGAGGGTGGAGGAAGGCTGAGAAAGGGAAAAAAAAAAAAAAAAAAAAAAAACAGCTTCCAGGGAAAGCAAGCTTTCCAATATGCATAAAGGCTGGATGTATGTGCTGAATTAAAAATTGGACTCCTGGCCTTGGGTTAGTCCAATATGGCTGTGTAACCCAGACTCAGACCAAACATTTTCCATTACACTGAAAATTATTTCAAGCTATTCACCGCAGCTGTTATCACACAGCAGCAGCTTCAAAATTTACACAATGAGTCACTTGTAGCAAGTAGGAATGAATTGATATGATTGGGGAAAACAACAGTAATGTGGCTGCTGCATGCATTTCATAAACAAGTGAGGCTGAAAGCTAAAGAGCTAATTTACATCTTCTCCATTCACTCTGCTTCAACTCCAAAGCATTCAACATGAAAGTTAGTGATATTCTTAAGATCTGACATATACTGTATCGTCACAGAGAAAGAATAGCAATGTCTCTACTATTTAAATTACCTGGGGAAGCCTGATCGCACATGTAGGCCATCCACATTCTGGCTGATGAGATATTTGAGGTACCCTGCCCTCTGCAGTCCCAGGAGGGCCATGTGAGTTAAGCTCGGGCGAGCATCTTCAAATGTGATATCAAAGTGAGGTGACTCACCCTTTTCTTCAAGAGTCCACACACCCTTGGGACCCCTGAAAGAAAATAAAGATTATAAATATAGTGGACTAGAGGCTTTACATCAGGTGTGTATAATAATAAACCCATTGGAAAGGTTTCTGTAGAGAAGCTCTGCAAAATATCTGTATGAGATTGACATTATTGTTAGGCCAAGACCAATAAAACCACTGCTAT
>VURO01024020.1:0-10109 GCA_015108175.1 Pelvicachromis taeniatus | reverse complement strand
TCTCTTTTTCGCCCTAATTGGCTGGCGGACAAACATGTGACCAACATATCACTCTTTTCCGTGTCTGATCACATGCCTTTCCGCCAGGCAAAATGGCGGAACAAACCAAAACAAATCCTCTTACGATGTCACAAAAATCATGAAAAAGCCTCAGAAAAGCCGCACCGGACAATAAGCCGCAGGGTTCAAAGCTCGTGCAAAAAGTAGCAGCTTATAGTCCGGAATTTACGGTATATCTGATCACGTCATCATTATATAATTTCTTTGTTGTTGTTGTTTTTTATAACTCATCCATCTGGATTTCATGCTGCTACATTATATTTACAAATAATATAATTTGCCTGTGGTGGAGTCCAAAGGGTTTGTGTCTGATGGGGAAAATTCGCTTTTCCATTAAATTAAAGTTAAATTATGTTTATGAAAGTAGTTTTGGCAATGTAAAAAAAAAAAGAAGAAAAAAAAAAGACTGAAGATGTTCTTAGCAGTCTGTGCTTGCTACCATTAGGTGAAAAGCTTTTTCACCGTATCATACAAATATGGTCACTCATGGCTCCCAAAAACAGCAATGGGTTATGTAACGATGGCTCCATCCATCTTTCATATACAGTCTATGGTATTTAGCCTACATGTACTGGTGCTGTCAGTTGTCACTGAAGTCTTAAATATTTTATCATTTTGCCACACAGGATGGTTCATCCCTCAATCACCAGCTGCCTCTACTTACTGCTAATAATGTGTAACACACACAGCCCTGCCTTGACCTCCTCTCTGTCCGTCTGCAAGCTGCATTTTCAAACTTTCCAGTCTGATTTCAGAAATTATTCCTGTGAGGATTCGACAAATTTTTACCAAAACAAACACAAGGCGAGCCTTCAGACATCACTCACAGGGATTTTTTTCACCGTGGGAAACTGATCCAAACTCCGAAGCCAAACAAATGATCCCACAACGCGAAGTTTCAAGGAGGTTTTTCCCCCTCCCCACTTTCTAAATGCCTGACAGACACATGAGTGAGTCAAGATTAGATTACACGTAATGAGATTATGGCAGCGATAGTTTTAATTAGAAGCAGTTAGTGTGAAAGAAGAAAAACAAACGTATAGAAACTGCTGACTGAGAGACGAGAGAGAGAAGGAAAACTGCTCCGTTTCATTTGTTTGAACAAGTGAAAAATGAACAAAGACATTAAAGTCGCAGGAAGAGGGAAAAAAAGGCAAGAACGCCTGATTTATGACCTCCACCTTAATAATTTAAAACATCCCCAGCTGAAAGAGAATCCAGATTATGCAATGAAGAAAATCAGAAAAAAGGAAAATTGCACAATAATTACAGTAATCCCTCATCTGAAAAATGAGTTGAAATGAAGGGGAGGAAAATAGTTGTTAATGTACAACAGGATGTAAATGAGACCGTAAACAGAACACTCATAATAAAAATCAGGTTACTGTGACCCAACAACAACTAAATGAGCATTAACGAAACTTTACTATTACAAGCTTAAAATCAAAGCTGGCTCAGGAAGTAATAATATTAAACTTTTTTTAAAATCATAAAACGCTAATAAACAAAACGTAACAAACAGAAAGAAAACTAACAGACTAAAGAAAATAAAAATACTAAACTACAAAACGGGAACTAAGCATTGCAGGTTTAGGCATCAACCTCCAAGGCTGAAAAACTAAAGGTGCTCTAATCTCCAGACTCCTCTCATAAATGTCCACTTTGAAGGTTAGGGGCGTGTCCTCTTCGACGGGGAGGTGGATACGCAGACATGTAGCTGTAGCTGCTAGCGCTATTCTAGGTTTCACGTTTGCTGGGAGTCACTCACTCGGACCTATAAACCAGGTCTGTGCTGTTGATTCATTTGGGAGTATTTTTAATGCAGTTAGGTGACAAATGAGTGTGTGAAAGCTTGCAAAGCATTCACACCATTGAGTTCCTGTTTCTCTTTATTCTTCATTATTATTATTATAGTCTGGTTTTGCTTTGTGACTCCTTTTACTAACAGCCCATTCCTCTTGAGGCCCCGTTACAGCATTTTGATCGGGTTGATGTCTGAACTTCGACTGGCCCGTTGAACAACTTGATTCTTTTTATTTTCTGTCTTTTTGTAACTAATGGGTCATGTCCTGTTGCCTGACCCATTGTCAGCCAAGCTTCAGTTGCTACAAATGGCATTCTAGGGTTGCATTTGGCTCTAGAATACTTTGGCGTGCAGAGAAGTTCACGGTTACCTCAATGACCGCGAGGCGCCCAGGTCCTGTGGCTGCATCGTCACCCGTCCCCCACAGTGATTCAGAGACGGTGTGGCGGTGATGGTTTGTGCTGATACGCTGTGTTTTGTTTTTTCCATATGTGGCGCTGGACATTTTAGCCAAAAATCTCCACTTTGCTCTCATCAGTCTGTTCCAGACGTTTGGTGGTTTCTGCAGATGAGACAAACCGAAGCTATGCTGCCATGTTCTTTTTAGAGAGAAGCGCCGTTCTTCTTACTGGCAACCACGCCAGACTAGCATACCTGCTCAGCCTTTTTCTAAATGTTCTGTAAAAGACTTTAAAATTAAAAATGACAGAATTCACTGAACTGAATGTCCAACTTTGAGCCCTGGACACTGAGAAGTCAGAAAATAATCGATCATCAATCAGGTCGAACACTAAAACTGTTCATGAATAAATAAAGTAGTAAATCACTGTTTTAATTAAAAACAAAAAAACATCTGATTGACTGTCTTTCTGCTAAAAATCATGCATTACAACAATAATTCTTTTTTTAGCATTAAAAATATTTCAATTTAAGAGCTTGCACATACTGGGGGATTAACAGAAACATAACCATGACAGTACTGTAAACACACACACACACACACACACACACACACACACACACTTTAGAAAAAACCCTACGGGTCAGCTCGGTTATACTCCACAGTGGCAGATACAAGAGAAGACTTCAGAGAATGGGGTTTCCTCCACCGTGTGTGTGTGTGTGTGTGTGTGTGTGTGTGTGTGTGTGTGTGTGTGTGTGTGTGTGTGTGTGTGTAATGGTTATAATCCTTTGCTTTGAGTGGAATTTCCTGTTCAGAAGATGGGGAGCATATTAAGCAGAGTAGAGGTTGCACTTTCAAAACCAATTAGACATCAAGCTTTGGAGGTTTTTTTTTTAAAGTTTTAATTGGAAACATGTTGGAGGAGGAACGTTTCACTGTGAGAAAATCTGTCTGTTGTAACCCGACCACAGCCTCAGATTTATCACATGAAAGAGTCCGTTTGTGCACGGCAGCCACAACATCAGACCCACTGTCAGGTGCAGTGAATGAGATTTGTCTCGGCACAGAGCAATGCTCCACGCAAAAGGCTGAAAATGTCCCCAAAGCTGCAGTTCCTCTAATGGCCACAAGAGGCCGACTACAAAAGTGAGACGATCCCCATAGACTCTAATGTTAAAATGCTAAAATGCACAGCAGAAAACAGTCAGCTCGTCCGGGGGAACACTGAGATGATCCCAGACCAGCCAGGAGATTTGGTCTCAGTGCCGCCTGGCTCTACTCGGGGCCTCCTCCTGATGGCACAGGTCCTGAACGCCTCATCCAGGAGAACAATGTGCTCTGGAAGATCCTACCGGAGGCGAAAGCCTGCAACAACATGGCCTAAAGCCTCTTAAACGATAAGACAGTGCGTATGCTAATAGCGTCATTCACATTTGTTCCCAGAACAAAATTAATTTTGAATTGTCAGTAAGAAAGAAAGAACAGAGTAAATTACTAATTATTACATATTAAATGTTATTTGATAGAGACAATGCACTGCAGTGCAATAAAAGTGATATGCTGCACTGAATAAATAGCTATTTGTAATGTCCAACCCTTGTTACTAGTTGGGCTTTAATATCCACAATACACAAATAAAATATTGAGTTACAAAATACACAAAAGTACGGAAGCCGAGAACGGCCGTATGCGTTAATAATATTTTTATCTCGTTATCACGAGAAAACGGTTTTGTTTTCTCGTGATAACGACTTATTTATCTCGTTATAACGAGAAAACCGGACCACCGTTTTCTCGAGATAACGGGATAAATAAGTCGTTATCACAAAAAAACTAATCCGTTTTCTCGAGATAACGAGATAAATAAGTCGTTATCACAAAAAAACTATTCCGTTTTCTCGAGATAACGAGATAAATAAGTCGTTATCACGAGATAACGGGATAAAAATATTATTAACGGATACGGACGTTCTCAGCTTCCGTACAAAAGGATAAAATATTACAATAAGTTAACTTGAACATAAACATACACAACAATAATAGAAATATATATAAAAGATAAAACTATTCATAAGAATATGAATAATTATTAATAATTATAGTATAATTACTTTAAATGACCTTTGACCTTTACTGTGAACTATCAAGGAAACACTGAAGCATTTAACACTAAAAATATCATTAAAATGCAACATACAGTAAAAAGGTTGCACCAATTACTGATCCCTGAGGTACCTCATATGTAACCTTTCTAATCCTGACCCTGGATCAGTAATTCGCTGTTGTCCATCTTCCATGTTGCTTTTCATCCATAATCCTGTATTTCTTTGAATACTCTCAAAGACTTCCTGTAGGTCACTACGACTCCCAGAAGAACGTTTTAAAAATGACCCGTTGACATCAGCAAATGTTTTAAAACTTTCCAATATCCAACATGTGGCAAAAATGGAATCACCATTTTTGAAGGTCGACCATTCAACTAGCAACAGCTATAGCACAGTCCTACTTTTGTTACACCCTTAACCCTAATAAGGCTGATAACCGTTAACCGTATCTCTTGGAGGGAGACTAAATGGACTTCTGGGGGCCAAAGAGTGTAAGATGCATTTGGTGTCCCGCATTTCCAATGATCTTTCTTTGTTCGCCGTTTGCAAAGAAATGGCAATTTAGTAAAACCAAAAATGACATGTTCAGATTGGCTAGATTTAGAGTTTGGGTTATTGATTATGGATTCAAATTCAGAAGGTTAATAAATGAACATTGTGGCTTTAAAAAAAAAAAGAAAATAATTAAAGTGTGTATGTGAATCTCCCATCATCTGTCCCATTCTCGCAAACATCGCCTGCTTTCCATTTGTTTTGTTGTGTTTTCTGTTTTTAAAGCATTTTTCTTTGAGTTTTCTGTCCTGATGTTTGGGTGTCTTCTGTCTGTATGTTTTGATTTTAAACCCTTTTTTCCCCCATTTTGGTTGTATTTGCTCCAAATTTTAGACACACCTGGAAACAGCCACCATGTTTCCATTGTTTCAGTTCAACGTCCCCTTGTTTCAATCGCCTCCTTGGCTGTAATTATGACATAATGATGTTTGACATCAAAAGAGTCAAGAGGAGGAGCGATACAACCAGAGGTGGCAACTCAGTTTTTAAATAACATCACAGCTGCTCCTGGCTTTCTTTGGAAAATATCTTTAAAAATAAAAAAAGATCTAATCATTAGTTTTCATTCTTAAAATTCGAAGATTCAAGAAATTTGAAGAAGTTTGAAAAGCTGGAGGTAAAAACACAGAAAGCCGACGAGACTTGAAAGGATTTCACTTTAAACATCAACGTTTTTTTCACTTTTTTCTTTACGTCTTCCTCTCGTCCTCTTAGTGCATGTGTGAGCTGGAACATCTGCTCGCCGTCAGCACACACTCATGCATCTGCGTGTGTGAGCGACCACGCTCTACGTGTTAAAAAGAATTCTAGCAGCTGAAAGTAACAGAAACTTTGCAGAATTTACAGTTTAATAATGGGTGTGATGGATGGTAGGACACATTTTGACCATTTAAAATATGCAGCTAGGATCATAACTGACCTCCCTCTGGTTACTTGAAGGTTGAAGTACCTGCGTCCTGTATTACTTGTGTACTTAAGCGCCAAACAGTCCAGCGAGCAACAGCAATTATAGATTTATTTTTAAATCTGCAATTTTTCATCCTCATTTGTTTTAGAATAAAATCCCGTTCAGGTTTAATTTATTGTCACCAATGACATAATCTCATATGTACATTTACTGGTGAACAGAAATTCATTTATTTAAACAGAGAAACGATTTCATGAGAATTTAACATTTTTAATGAAACACACTGACCTGTTCTTAAAAAATAAAAACACTAATGAAAGCAGCTTTCCTCTCAAAATAATTTATTCCAGACGAGCACGCACATCAGTCGTCTGGTCATTAAAAAATAAATTAAATCTCAGCGTTTGCAGGAGAGTTTCTGAGGCTGCAGCGCCACCTGCTGTCAGACAGGAAACCCCCTCAACACTGCACACAGTGCAACTTCAAAATAACCTTTATTCACTAATGCTTCAGGCTTTAAAGGATCACTCTGCTGATTTTAACACGACTCCTGACTCAATAATCTAACATTTTTCATTTATTTTCCGCCTCCTAAACAGCCATTTGTGTAAAAATGAGCATCGTAACTTCAACAAAATAAATGAATCTGCATGCAGTGAAAAAAAATATTTGCAAGTTCCTCATCCTCTGTTAAACTAAACCGAATCTCTTTTTTTAGATAGATTTCTTCCCTTATTTATGCTTTTAGACTAACAATTAATTAATCATTGTTTGAGCCTGCGGAGCGTTCACTGACACAGCAAATGAAGGACGAGTCTGTTTACACAGTTATTACACTAACTAAAACTCACTGAGTGTTGTCGTGTCCTTGAACGCACCGACACAGACACAAAGCGCTCCGTGTGATGTGTTTAAAGGTAAAACACTGAAAATCAGCAGGACGATGCTTTAAGAGTTTTTATAGAACAATCACTGCATCACAGATCAACAGACAGATTTTAAATAGAGGTCGATTTATGTAACAGACGCGGTCGAAGCTTCAGGACAGCTGATTCGCCAGCTTCCGCTTGAGTTGTTTGGAGACAGAATTTAAATGTGAACTCAAAGGAAAAAGATCTGACTCAAGGCTCAAGTTTAAAAACTACAAATACCTGCAGAGAGCTCAACAATCTGCTGTCCCCACTCCCACGGTAACGGTCTTATAAGCACCGTCGTGCACGTCTCATTGCTGTGATACACACAGAGGCAAACTGCTTTACAGTTAATCAGAAACGTGACACAGTACAGATCTGCACAAAAGCACAAAGGTCCAGGTTGACATTAATTATTTATGTGTTATACATGAATATCATAATAATGAAAAATGTAACGTCTGATTGTGAAATATGCAGCACAGAGGAAAGATGTTTATTCAGCAGTCGGGAGCTGCTGGATAAACATCGTTCAGACTGACGTGGTCTGTGGTCGGGTGGAGCCCTCAGGCTCCGCCCGTGTGTGTCTGAGAGTGAGGGTGGTCCAAACGGGGCGGAGCTAAAAGGGCGCGTTTGAACGCCCGTGTGTGTCTGAGAGTGAGGGTGGTCCAAACGGGGCGGAGCTAAAAGGGCACGTTTGAACTGAACCGGGGGGGGATGCGGGTTACAGGGATTACTTTGAACTGTGAATCATGAAAAAGCCGTTGCAGTAAAATCCAAAAATAAAAATATAAGTCTGATATTAGCAGAAAGGGTCCGTTTAAATTTGACCCAATTACAACAAACGTGTTGCCTGTTTGTGTTTTCTTTCTGAAGAATTAGATTCAGGTTTCAAACAGGCAGCCGGACAAACAGGTAGCCAATTTACCTGCAGCCTCAGGCGTGACGCAGACTCTGGCTGGACAGCTGCGGCAGCGGTCAGAGCTTCCCCCTGTCCGTCATGACTTCCTGTATCTGCCTGTTGAGCTCGGCGATGATTCGGTCTTCGTGGGTGTAAACTCCGGTCCTGAGCAACGTGTCTCTCTCTTCCAACAGGCGGCTCAGGTGCTCTTCGGCGCACTCGCTCAGAGCCACGCCGGGGGCGGGGTCAGCCACAGGGGGGGTGGGGCCTAATCTGTCATCTTGCTGTTTTAACCTGTTGAAGAAAAGAATGCCTTACTGGAGTCTGTACTATGAAGCGGGGTTTGGGGCGTTATACTTTCAGGTTCACCCCTGAGATTTTATTATTACAAATGTGGTTCCAGAGCACGTTGTCATGGTAACCAATGCTGCAGATTTGCTACACTTTTATGTTCAAGATGAGAGGAAGCCACCGCCAACGAATGTATCGGGAGTGTCCATTTAGGAAAGATCCCTCAGACAGGAATACTTTTTTAATTTAGTTTAATTTAGTTTCAAATTAACATCAGTAAGAAACTGAAGTTTATTCATTTATTTTTTATTCCCTGTTGGCTGTAATTTAAAAAAATGATTGTTCAAAGCAGTTAGTGGGGACATGTTAACTGGAAACTCTAAATTGCCCACAGGTGTGACTGTGCGTGTGAATGGTTGTCTGTGTGTTAGCCCTGCCACAGACTGGCGACCTGTCCCGGGTGGACCCCGCCTCTCGTCCCAAGACAGCTGGGATAGGCTCCAGCGCCCCCGCCACCCTGAAAAGGACGAGCGCCTTTGTATACAGAGGCATTTCCAGTCAGAGAGCAGACAGCTCATTCTCTGCTGTGTTTCGTGTGAGCGTGCTCACGGCTAGCTCAGGAAACTCTGGGTTGGCCGAGCTGGTTTTTGCGATCTTAGCCCGGCTGCTGATGTTGGGATAAGTGCAGCCACGTAACAGACAGACGCCCCGAGTCTGTTGAACTGGATCATCACCTGTTGAGTTCGTTCTTGATGCTGTCCAGCTCCTGTCTGTCTTGTCGGACCGCCTCCTTCTCCTCTGTTGCTAGGTAACGCACCCTCAAGGCTTCAAGCTCGGCGTGCTGTTTCTTCAGACGCGTCATGGCGTTTTCCTGCTCCCGCTGCAAAAAAACAAACAAAGAGAAACTATGAAGCTGCGAATGTTCATTAAACATGAGAAGAATTAGACTCAAGTTTTCTTCCACCTCACGTGACCTCCAGATCGTCACTGTGATTTCCAGCACGTTTGACATGAACCTTGGCGTCTTTCCGCGCTCAGCACCGGTCAACTGATCACATCTGACCTGAGAATATTTGAAAATAAACCTCTGACCCGTGCGCTGAAATGTGTGACTTCAGATGCCAAGAAAGTGTTTTTCCAAATTACACAGAGAGCAGTGTGGTGATAAATTTGTCTGGTTTCACATTTTCATAAAACCGGCCTGAGAAAAGTGCCGCGGGGCTTGAAGAGAATTCACACGGAGACCAACGGCAACGCGGTGAGAACGCAAAAGGAAACTTAATAAAAAATGTCCCAAAGCCGTATTTCTCTCAGCTGCTCGGGCCTCCAGCTCAGAGTTCCCAAAACCATCCCGAGCAGCAATCCGAGCCGAGTCAGCTGGACGCTCGTAAATCAACAGAACGGTCTGAAGGGAGAAAACAAATGTGGCATTCCTTCAGACCTTTAATTATAAATTTAAAGAGTTATTATTTAAAGGCTGCAGGTTATACATTCAACAACCTGCAAAACAACAAAAAAAACTGATATAAGAACAGAAAGTTGAAGATGACGACATTGTGAGTGCAATATACGGACGTACTGTCTATGAGAAGGGAAAAGAGCATGTGCATGTAAGACAATTAGTAACGAAATGATCACATAATCTCATTTAAAAAACAGCAAAGTGGTAGTTTTTGGTCAATAAAATAATAAAATGGGAGAAAAATAAAGTGATGTTACTAAATGTCTTCTTACTTTGAAATCAGAAGATTACATTTAACTCGGCACGAGACCACGAGAAGCAGAAAAGCTCACCGGGAGAATTTTCTCCTTTCAGCGGATTAAAAAGACGTGAAACAAATATGAACACAGTCTCTGATGAATCATCTGTCGTCTAATCATTGCAGCTGAAGTCGTTTGTCTTATGTACACGTTTGGTGAAAACAGTTACTGCTGTATTTCTCATTATTCTGACTGTCACCATTCAAAGTGACAAATATCTGACCACACTTGAACCCTGGGAGGATGTCTGAATGTTTTCAGCACAAACAGAGGGTCAGAAATTCATCAAAATTGCTCACAACCCCAGTGGAGGGCTGCCACTAACACTTGTTTTTGTTATTAAGCACATCTGAGAATTAATTATGTGGTTAGAAAAAAGAAAATGAACCCAAAATGTTCCATTTAAACTGCTGC
>VURO01024018.1:4216-22887 GCA_015108175.1 Pelvicachromis taeniatus | reverse complement strand
CTTTTGAAAATATGTGGGGTCTTGATAAACTGAGCATTCTCGCCTGAAAATATGTTAAACATTTATTTTGTGACCCAGAAAGAATAATAAAAGTAATATTAAAACTAACTAGCCACAGCTATTGTTGAAAACTGAGCAGGGCCGCGCTATGAATTCTGGGACACAGCTTCTTCTTCTTTGGGGTTTAACGGCAGCTGGCATCCTTGTACATGCAATGCTGCCATCTTCTGTTTCAGTCTGTTATTACACTCTTAAATCCTACTACTTATTCCTGCATCTTTTGGGATCTTACAAAGCTTCAAATGACGCGTCGACTATTAAATTAGATGTCGACGATTTTGATAGTCGACGTAATCGTGACTAGTCGACTAATCGTGGCAGCCCTAGTCTGTAACCAAGATGCTGCTTGCTTACTGGTGTGTTTTGGGTTGTTGTCTTGTTGAAACACCCATTTCAACGGCATTTCCTGTTCAGCATAAGGCAGCATGACCTCTTCAAGTACTTTGATATAAGCAAATTGATCCATGATCAATGGTATGTGATAAATAGGCCCAACACCATAGAAGGAGAAACAGCCCCGTATCATGATGCTTGCACCACCATGCTTCACGGTCTTCAGAGTGTACTGTGGCTTGAATTCAGTGTTTGGTGGTTGTCTGACAAACTGTCTGCGGCCCTTGGACCCAAAAAGAACAATCTTGCTTACAGAGAGACTCCGCGTCTCTCTGGTTTGGCTTTCCATTTTAAAGGATTGGAGATCATTATAGCTGAGCTGTCTATCATTTTCTGCACTTTTTTATTTGTTTTCCCCTCTCCAATCAACTGCTATTATATTGAACACACCAATTTCACTTAATTATTCAATTACAGAGACTCAGGTGCATTCATATCATGAATGTTGGGTCTGTTGGTTTCTCTGACTCTGCTACACCTACTGGTAAATGATTTGCCATGTAATAATATGATTTGTACCAAAAACACTGACTGATCTGGTTAATCATGTTGGACTGCTATTATTTTGAACACAACTGTATATTAAATCATTCAAATAAAACCATTCAAAGTTAATATCACTAAGCTGTAAACATAATTTATTCAGCCTACTGAATTTCACTGATTACAAAAACATGGTCTAACAATCCTTTATGGCACCACATAGTAACCTTTAATTTAATTTCAGTCTGTTATTACACTCTTAAATCCTACTACTTATTCCTGCATCTTTTGGGATCTTACAAAGCTTCAACTGACACGTCGACTATTAAATTAGATGTCAATGATTTTGATAGTCGACGTAATCGTGACTAATCGTGGCAGCCCTAGTCTGTAACCAAGATGCTGCTCTTTTGGATGTCCTTCCTCCTTCCGTGATTGTCACAGTTTGAGATGACACTAAAACAAAGAGGAAATAAAGCGAGACACCCTAAAACTACGAGTCTTATGTGTCATGTGTTTATATGTGTTTCACCTTTTTTTCCATTTTAAAGCCTTGAGCTGGGAGCTTTTTCTAAATATATCAGTCCCTTGTGGCATATCCTAGGTTTGATGTTCGTTCATCATAAAAATCCAGGAGCCTATATTACTATTATGTTTGTGCTGGTGATGTTTTTACCTTTTGAAATGAAAGCTCGTACTTTAAATCCAGTTAATATTGGCATTCACATTGACCTGACAAACACAGACTTTTTCATGACATTTTGACTTGTTATTATTGAAGCCTCAATTACATTAATTAATGTCTACTGGGACATTAATTGTTCACTGACAGGGTCTACTGGGACAATTAATGTCCCAGTAGACCCTGTCAGTGAACCAGTATTCACAGAAATAGGACCTCCACTAAGCAGAATGCAGCCATTGTTACAACACCTTCCATCCATCCTCAGCCGCTTATCCTTTTCAGGGTCGCGGGGGGTGTTGGAGCCTATCCCAGGGGGCGAGAGGCGGGGGTACACCCTGGACAGGTCGCCAGTCTATCGCAGGGCCAACACACATAGACAGACACTCCCGCATTCACACCTATGGGCAATTTAGAGTTTTCAATTAATTTTCAATTAACCTATCCCCACAAATTGCATGTTTTTGGACTGTGGGAGGAAGCCGGAGTACCCGGGGAGAACCCACGCAAACACGGGGAGAACATGCAAACTCCACACAGAAAGACCCCGGCCTGATGGTGGAATTGAACTCAGGACCGTCTTGCTGTGAGGCAACAGTGCTAACCACCGTGCCACCTTGTTGCCCTGTTACAACACCTTTGAATTTAATACTGGGACAAATATCTTCTGTCCATTTCAATCAACTTTAGTGGTTTTAAGTAAATTATTTTTTTTTTTTTTACAGAGAACTCATCCAAACTCTAACACCTCTTAGCCTCTACTATTACCTGAAGCTGATTGAGCAGTGTGGTGGCCTGCTGGTGGCATCTGAACTCCTGAGGCACAATGGCATTGATTGCACTGGTTGACAGTGGTGCGGTGTTCAGCAGGACCTCTGTAACTATATCAGCTGGCGATTTAAAAATGATAGGTGGCTCGGGTACTAAAGACTTCCCTGTTAAAACGGGCCTGCTCTTGGGGGGCTTGTAATCGCCTTTTGGAAACTGAACCCTGGGTTTGACCTTTGAGAAGTCTGGTGTGTGGTAACTCAGAGGCCCCTTTCTGGAAAAAGAGAATTGTGATGTATGAAAATAGAAAAGAGCAAAAAGAAAACTCAAATAAAATGGTTAACAAAATGTGTTTTACCTAGACTCATCCTCTGCGACAGCATTGCTCCTGGTTCCGGGCGTTACCACATCACTGTCACAACTTGTGTTCTGTTGTTTGTTGGGGCTGTCTGTGCCGGGGGAATGAGTTCTTGAATATGTAGCCTCAGGAGAGTGCTTCCTTATCTTTCTTGGTGTGGGAGTGGGGTGACTATCCTCCTTATCTCTGTTCCCTGATTCGTTTCCAGGGCCATTACTTAAACTACTGTAATGATTTGAGATTACCTGTTCAGAAAAAAATGCTGCTGGCTCAGGTGAAGCCCTGAGTTCTATCTCTGGACAGCGAGGGCTGGAGTTGAGGCTCATGTGGCTACTGTTAGACTCTTGAAAGCTTATTTCTGGAAAGGTTTCAGCTTCAATTCCTGGGGCAGTATTTAATTCCTCGGCAGTGAAATGTAGATGATGGGGCAAAGTGAATGTGGCAATGGGTAAGGCAGAACTGGAGGCTGGACTGGAGACACCAGTATGGTCCTCACCATGCAGCTGAATGCTAGAAGAGCTGATCTCTTTATTCTCTTCTTTACCACAATATCCTTCAGCAAGCCCTGCCAGCTTTCTTCCAAGCTCCCCTGATGTCCTGGTGTGCTTAAATTTCTTTTTACTCCAGCTACTCCACCTTCTCTCTTCTTCCCCATCTTTATTGTCATTGGTCATGTTGTGGTGTTTGTCCCACTCAGAAAGATGCTCTGCTGCCTCCTCCTCCTTCACCTCCTCATCCTCTGACCAAGTTTTTAACTCAGCTATAATTACAAAAAGAAGAAGGCATGAAAAATAAGGAAGGAATAATAAGGAAGCATATCCAGCTAAAAAAAAATGTGTAGCACAACAAAGGACTTTAATGGATCACATGAATGAGTTTGGGCGTCTTTGGTCTCCAAGTGCAATCAGTTCCATGACTCCACCCATTAACAACCAAACTTATTTTAAATTTGACAGAGTTTCCCTTTAGGTCATCATGTTGGGGACTCCCCAGACCTCGTCAGCAGTTCTGCTATTTTTTTTTTTTAAAGCTTTCTCTGTTTTAGACTGACCTGAACTTCAGGCTCAGGGATCAGTAGTGTTCAGATCCACAACTCAGAAACAAACGAGCAGTTTAGTACATATTATTTAAAGCCAGAGGTAGCACATCATGTGAGGAGTAGAACCAAGAGGATTCATGCCATTATTCAAGATTCACTGGGTCATCCACGATGACCCTTTAAAAGTGTTACTGTTATGTGTCAAAATGTCTGAGGGATAATATTCTGTACCTCAGTGTTTCTCAACCGATATGCCGTGAGAAATGGTCGGGTGTGCTGTGGAAGATTATCTGGTTCCACCTGATTAGTACTCTAAATGACCGGCGTGAGTAACGGGCAGAACAATTACAGTCTCTTCCACTACAGGGCAGTACAACTACCTGCTCTGAATAAATGGGTTGCCAACTGCCAGTAAAACAGAAGAAGACAAAGTAAAAATTACACTATAGTCATGCTGTGAGTGAGACAACACAGCCTGTGATAGCAATAGATAAATATTTGAAAAGAAAAAATAGTCAGTCCGACCTGGGTCCTGAAGAAAACTCTGACCCAGATGAAGGCCCTAGCATGAGTATACTGGGGACAACCAAACCAATTCTGCTCTGCCTGGTGCGCAGGGAAAAATGATCAATATGCTTTTAGTGAAATTTTTGTTTGGTGGTATGCTGTGTGATTTTTGTAATGAGAAATATGCGCCGTGGCTCCAAAAGGTTGGGAAACGCTGCTGTACCTGAACAATGTCAGTATACACCACAACCCTACTCACAAAATTTGACTCAATGCCATTTTATTTTGATTCCTTAAAATTGCCAAAAGACTAATATGACGGGGAAACTGGCTACATTTTGTGTGTATGTGTAAAGGTTTTACAATTGTAAATTACTCTTTAAAGCAGAACCAAACTAGCAGGGACCCCTTTTAATCATGACAAAATAATTAGTATTTCGAGAACAGAGACAGAATTTACATTTCTATCTTCCAGCTGTCAGGATTTGTTGCTTCCCCCCCATAATCTTAAGCATATTATTTTTAGGTTTTAGAAAATGTAAAACATGTGAAAACAAACAAAAAACTATTATTCAACTGTTTTCAAACAGGTCTCAGAATAAGGTGCATTGATGTGCTTTAGAGTGGAAACTAAACATTAAAGGTCAAGAAAAAAGTTCAATAATAAATGAATGCTCACAGGATTCTTTTCCTGTATCCTCTTCTGCTGGCTGGTGGTGGGACAGATGCTCACTGAGATTGTAGTCCGACTCATCAGAAGATGTGTCCCCATACTCACTAGGATCTGCCTCCTCTGGGGTAAAGGATCCAGGGGACCCATCTGAATTGCATTCCTCCAGTTCCACATTTTCAAGTGCCTCTGACAGTCCAATGATACCATTCTCATCCATTTGACTAAAAAAGTCATCCTCTTTTTCTGCCTGTTCTTCATCCTCTTCATCCCACTCATCCTGTGATACACCAGTGCTATTAGGTGAGGCGTGGGCCAGGGCAGGGGTCCAGAAGAGAACCCCTGCTGTGGTGTTCTGTCTTGTTTCCATTCACCTCACAGCCTCCCTCAGTTCTTTGTTTTGACTTCAGTTACTGTTTCACCTTGGCATGGGAACCTTTAGCATCTTTTTTAGTTTCTTTGGCTCTGCAGCTCAAGTCATTGAGTTGGTGGAGGTCCAGAGGTAACAGCTACAGACTCAGTTATTACTCTTCAGTGCTGAAGAACAGGAAGCATTTGGATGCAATACCTAAAACACAAGCAAGCAACCGATACTTATTTTACTACATGTAATGCTTTGCAATGAATCAACGTTAACATACCTTGAGTAGCACGATTTGTTACTGCAGAAGGTTTGAGGCTAACCCCAATTCCTATTTTCCATTGAAATAAGTTAACAAAAAAATCACAATGTCACAGATTTAAAAAAACAAACAAAAAACATCCTAGGAATAACAAACACAATAAAGCCAAAAAAGAAAGAAATTAGTACACTCCTTATTTGCATGCCTGCTTGAGGTTTAGGTAAAGGCAATTATTTTAAATTAAAGTAAACAAAAGTTAAAGTTCTAAATTCTCTAATCCTTCAGTCTAAAAGCTTTTCTGTTCTCTTTATCAGTTGCATTTATTCTATTAGCATTGTACAAAACAATACAGCACCGACTCATGATATTTTAGGATATCATGAGCATATTTACAATGCAGCACGTATGAACCGGTTTCTAAGGTGACATGAACTTTGTGTTGTCTACACCACTGAGAAAAGATTCTTTTTATTGCCCCCTGCTCAAATCCTGTGCTATCTGCTCACACCATACAGCTTTTACCCACAATACTGAGTTAATCTCAGTCACTTAACTCACAGGAAACAAACACAGTATACAGGTTACACATCCTGGATAAGTCTGGTAGTTCAAAATGTCACATATCAAGTCCCCCAAGAATTAGCCTGGAGCTGCGACACTCACTATGGCAACTCCACAACATGAGCTCAAGTTGTGTTTTCAGAGCGTGCAATTAAACATCTCTGACAGCTATATAGCCAGTGGCTCACCCCCAAAGCTGCGTTTCAGTGTGCTAGAGCAATGGTAGGCAATTAATTTCCCCAAGGGGCCACATGAGAACCAGGGGCTGTTGTGGAGGGCCAAACCTATAAGGTCATAAAGAGATAAAATTAATATTGAGCAGAACTGAGTTCAACTTAGTGGTGCAATCCTCCTAATTGCCAACGGGTCTCAAAGCACATCAAGACTGTATATTTAAACTTTGGATTTAATGCTTCAGCATCAATGTCTCACTGTGTAATTATCACTTACTTCCACTGACACTTTCTGAACAGCTATTTCATAATGATAATGTAGCCTAATTATTATTTTGGTTTTGAGCCAGCAGGTCAAGAAATAACAACTGCATACTCGGTCATGGACTTTAACATGCATCAATATCGGAAACAAAGTCTTGTTATTAACCTAATGCAATTAACATTTTAAAACAAAGCACAAGTACACACTCTACAGCACTCACATTTCCATTAAGAAAAGTGGTAGCCATGGTTGGTTGCTTCTTTCATCAATATCCCAGATTACCAAAAGAAGATTATGAAGCCTGGTGCTTCTTTCATCTCTTAACTAACATACAAACGTTATGCACAAACACACTCAGATTTACCCACATACGTGCACGCACAGACTCGCATCACGCTGAGCCCTTTCATACACAAATCACTGGTGTCGCTCCACACCAACATGGCCAACATTGCAAACTCACCATGCGTTTAAACTAGACCACAAGGAACAAGAGCAACATGAGAGGTAGGTTTACAACAACAGTAATTTCAGAATAGAAACACTTAAGAGTGTAATTATGGCATTATTTCTATGGGTTCTTCTTCCTTCTTGGACACACAGGAATTTTCAGCTATAAAAAATGAAGACCCAATCCCGGCCAGGCTGTTGCTTAAGTGAAACTGCACAAACCACAAGTTAATCTGATGCAAATATATGTGCCACCTTACAGTTTAGTGCTCATTTTATTTTGATAGATAGATTCATAGCCATAATATACATTTCTTCACTGAAGATTTTACACACAAAATAGGACTTGATAATTATGAGATTCTTTTTTAAACCATACAACAACACTACTGCATGCAAACATCTGGTCGAATTACACTTTTTGTTCATTTTTGAAGAAAACTGTAAATGCAAGTCTAATAATTAAAAAAAAAAATAGACATTTTGCCAAATGTTAGTGTAAAACAACACCAGTTTCCTCAAGGTGCTTTATAATGCAAGGTAATAACAAAGAGAAAATCCAACGATCGCCTCTGAACATGCATTTGGCAACAGTGGGAAAGAAAAACTCCCTTTTGACAGGAAGAATCCTCCAATGGAACCAGGCACAGGGAGGGGCAGCCATCTGTCGCAACCGGTTGGATTTGATGTGAATTTTAAAACACAAATACATGAACATCAACATTAATGGTCTGTGGGCAAAGGCTGCAAAAACCTGCTACTTTTAGCTTACAGACAGTGAAGATCAATGTAGCACTATGATGTCACTCTCTGGTTTGTGAAGTTCCATTATGAATATTCAAGTAGTGTGTTTTTGTATCTTGCTTTTTTGAATGATTGAGCATAGCCCCGATAAGCAACTGTCATTAAAAAGAGTCAGAGAGGACTTTACAACTTAATGACTTAATATTTTCCCTGTGTTAGCCCTGTGATAGACTGGGAACTGTCCAGGATTTACATTCTGTGACAGATGTGAGAGGTTCCAGCCTCGATGTATGGACCTGTTTTATTCAGTAAACCCATACGTTCATCAGTAAAGTGTTTATGGAGACCACACAGCAGGGCAGATAAAAATCGTATTCCCATAGTCTTCTGTACAGCCTTCTGTAAAGTTTTTTCACCATCCATTAAAAAGAATCCAGCTCTAGGGCACTTCCAACACTGGCTTCATGTCCCCTCATTATTCTGATCTGGAAGCAATGTTCATCTTTTCTACTGTCTGTCATATGTGCAGGACTGCTATATGAAGCCGTCGGCTGATGACCAAGCTTTAACAAATTCTGAATATTTTGACTGCTAATTTTCAAGAACCATGAACAACTATAAGCACTTAGTGGGGAATGTGAAACTCAAGCTAACTGATGCTATAGCAATAGCTTGCAGTTTAAAGTGTCTGAAATGTGATGCAGGAATGAAACTGTGGATGTCAAGAAAGATTTACACGTTCACTAGGAAGAAAGATAAAGCAAGAATCCTGATGTGACTGCAAAGTGGTTGAAGGACAGTTTAGCTGACACAGTAGCAACAGCTCTCCTTTCATACAGCATTTATGTACAAAAAGGTTCTCCATAAAAGAATCATCAGAAATTTTTTTACCTGCTACCTCATCACATATGTCAGTACAGCAACGGTGAATAGATAAAGATCTTTAGTTACAACCATTTTGAAGAAAAAGAAGGTGGGGAATATTAATAAAAGAACACATTTCCAACTGAGGATTGAGGTGGAAACAGAATTATTAATTTTAATAATTCAACTAATTCTTGATGGAAATATCACACAGTCCAGAAAAGTAAACTGAAAAGAGACAGAATCTCCAGGACAATTATCCATGTAATGGGAGAAAATAATAATAAGATTAAAACTAGGTAACACAGCATACAATCTAATCCCTAAATTCAGAAGCTTTTACATTATCTGTATCTATAGGAGATTCCTTTTGGTGAGGAAAAACAAACAGAAAAAAAAAAGAACTCACCTGTTACTCTGCTCATAACTCCATGTTCATACCCAGGAGAACTAAGGATTTAACTCAGCTGCCAGATGGGGGGGTGGGGTGATAAGCTGTTTTAAATCCCTAACCAGGGGCTTCACCGACTGTAAAGACACAATAATCATCATGCAGAACACGAGACTGAAAAAAGCTCTGCTACAGACAAACTAATCACAACCAGACGGTGAGGCAGGCCAAGAATACGTGTATGAAGCACAGGTGAGCTGGATGTTTGGGAAGCACAGAGATGAGGAATGACAGCACGAGAGAAAAAAAAGGACAGATGATACAGAGGAAGAGGAAGAAAGGTGTCATAAAATCAAAAGGGAATATATAAGTTTTCACAGAGTGAACCTGCTGAATTCTGAGCACACAGTGAACAGAAGTGTAGGTGGAGCTGCCCCACAGAGCACTGATCTGTTTAGGAACGCCTAGTGAATAAGATATGGCAGCTAATCTCCTTAGGAGGCATAAGGAGCACTGAGGACACAGGATGAATTATGCAGAAGGAGACGGTCAAGATAGTGATTTCATAGTTTTACTGTAATTTTAAATACTACTGAACTGGAATGGGCTGGCATTGGCCTTTAGACTACAAGCCATATTTAACACTACATTAATTCAGCGCTTTTAAGTCGCCAATTAACCTAACCAATGCATGTCTTTGGACTGTGGAAAGAAACAAGAGTACCAAGAGGAAATTCAGAAAGGCAGGGAAAACAGGAAAACTCTATGCAGAAGGACCTCAGCTATGGTTTGAACTAGGAAACTTCTTCCTATGAGACTATAGTACGCTGCACCACCAAACTGCCCACGTTGATTGTTGACTGGTTGACCAAATTATACTGTGTCAAAATAGACTGTCATTCATTGATGAGTCCGCTGCAGAGTTCAATAATATTGACATGCCAACAACATTTTCAGCTTCCTCTTTAGAACAAAACTGTAAATAGACCGGTGTTTGTATAACTTTCATCTCTTAATAAACACTCAGGGCTTTTTTTACACTACAAGCTAAACCCATGCACACACTGAAACACTTTTCTCTGTCACACAAACACACTCTGAAAGGAGTGCATAATTTGGAATTCAAGGACACTTCAAGATGCAGACTGGAGGAGCCACCGAGCGAACAACTGACCTTCCAATTAGTAGACAACCCACTCTACTGCCTAAGCCACATCCACCCCAGCAGTGCCGTTAACTTGCTGTTCAGTGTCTCTAAAGTTTGCAAAATGACAATAATATTCCTCATCATCATATGCAGTGCTAAAAATCAACTGTTAAGAAATCACAGTACAGTATAGCAATAATAATAATAGCAATAATTACAGAATTTAAGTTTTAAGGGATTAAGCTCAAATAAAATCAGGTACGGCTTTTCTTATACAAGTATATTTTGAAACATGACTTAAAGGAAATGAATGAACGACCTGATTTCATAGCCTTGATTAAATATACTCTGTCCTCTTTAGCTTTCAGTCTCACCACAGGAACAGACAAAAGACCTCTGCCCAAAGAACTCAAAGCACATACTGGTGCAGATGGGACTAAGAGCTCAGACATGAACAACTGTCTTTTTTATTGGTTTCTTCCAGGCTGGCCTCAGAGCAAACAATAGGAAATGTACTTCATGGCTGCAACACTTATTTTGTTCAAAAGAGAGGACAAAGAGGGGGCGTGTCACCATGGCAAAGTGTAAAGCAGAGCTTTAAAAGAAAAGTCAATTGGTGTATTTTAACCCTAACCATGATTATAGTTTTCTATACCTAACCAAGAATTTGCTTTTGCCTAAACACAGCAAGAATGTAAGCCTGCATTGAAAATCTAGGTAAAAGTGAGACATGTTTGAACCAGCCACCTTGTAGAAGATGATATGGTCTAGGTTTGCCCAAAATGCACTTTTTAAAGTTTTCACAGGTGAATTATCAGATAAAAAGATATAACATCCATTTTAACATCCTTGTTTCTGTTAGTCTATGTCAGGGAGACTAAATGAATGCACTTTCACTATTAACACTCTCATATATTCCATGATATCGAACTTCAGTTACAGAACAAAATCGTGCTAAAAAAACAAACAAACAAAAAAACCCAGTTTGGCTTCAGGTGGTCACACTTAGTGGATGTTAAAAACAACAGTTAATCATGAGAGTTCAACTGGGAGCAGCCACTGGTTTTACATGGGATGACCCCACTTTTACTGCTCACTGTATCCCATATATCACTGCTGCCAAATGGAGCTGATTCTGTACAGACACTGTAAAAACTTGGGAGAGAAACTTGGCCTTGGGAGAGCCATGTAAGAAATCTACAGTCTTCCTTTGATCCACAGTTTCAGGCAGCATCAATATACTTTCCCTAACCTCCTCTGCTCTGCAACAAGGACAAGGACTTACTATTAAAAAAATAAACTTGTTCACATACACAAACAACCAAGTCCTACCACAGTGGGCTGTGGGGGGCCACAGAGCTAAAAGTGGGAAAATAAACAATGCCTCTGCCCTTCTGAGGAGAGAGCACAGAGATAAATTCAAAGAAACAGCGCTGTGAAGAACTCTAACAGCATTACATTACAACTTACCTCGTACAAACAGTACTGGGTCGATACTGGAGATAAGATGATCGAAAAGACTTGAAGGATGTCACGATGGGCACATTTCACAGCATGGGTCGGTTGCCTTGAAAACAGCAAAACTAAAAAGAAGAAAAGACCCGCCCCTGTGTCACCATGGCACACACACCACAACAAACCGCCATCAGTAAACAGGTTTCTGGGGGTTTCAGAAAACGGTAAAACAGCCCACTTCACGGTTCGTTGCTGTTGGTGTAACGTTCAGAGTAAAGCGTTAGTAAATGTAAGCTAGCTCTACAGCAGCCAGCGACAGTTTTAGAACTTAGTTATCGTTACCATCACGAACTCCTTACTCTCAAGTTAAAGCAAATATCAACAACCCACACTCCGACCTCTTTTAGCTTCATTACGTTGGCTCGTTAATTCCAAAGCTGTTACACTGCTACACTCATTTCTCAAATAAAAAGAAAAGCTGGATTTTATGATAATTGTAAGGCTAATTATCAACCTTGGACGTTGGAGGAGCGTGGCACTGATTTAGCTGGCAGAGCAGTTACTCGAGGCGAACTAAATGGGGAAATTTTAGCCCTGAGTTTGTACTTCAGGTATTTTATTCTCCTCTAACCACCTCGTACACAACTTGGCCTATTTTTCAAAAGGTGATATTGACGACATTGATAACGCTTTCCACCCTAGCCTAAACTGAGTGGTTGAACTATGGCGTTTGCTGTGACTAGCGAAACCTGACAGGCAACAGTGAGGAGCATATTTTTAACAAACGCACTCAGCTTGAAAGCTTCAACTCAACATCTGAGTAGCGATTGGTTATGATGGTGCTCAGGGGCGGGACTTATCTTAGAACGACATACAAGGGAGGGTGCTGTTCAAGCATGAGGCCACAAGAGGACACCGTTGCACAGGAAAATTTTTCTTATTGACACTACTTTGCACTGTAGGAAGATATCAATTTTGTTGTATGCTTGTTTGTTTAATAACAATAAAGGTGTTCAATTCAGTTTTTAAAAAGAAAAAAAAGGAATTTTTAATACAGTGTAAAAGGGAAGAGGGTGTACAGTGCTGTCCAAAACTCTTGAGCCAGGATTTCTTGAGGATTTATTTTAAAGAGTGAAAGTGGTCTTGAGCAATAGTTTTCCAGCCTTTCTGAAGAGATTTCTGAATTTTCTTTTGGATATAGACATTGTTTTTTTTTCTTTTCTTTTTTCAGTCCAGTCTCTGCACCTGGCAATTTTCAGAGGAATCCGTTTGTTAAGCCACTTAACACTGATCTCCAAATCATTCAAGCATAATGAAGCCACCTACCTCAAATGGCAAACACATTAACAGACAACAAAGAATCAGTTTTAAAGTGTTTCTTCAGGCACCTGCTATGATGTATGGTTTGGAGATGGTGGCACTGACAAAAAGACAGAAGGCAGAGCTGAAGGTGTTAAGGTTTCACTGGCAGTGACCAGAATGGATAAGATTAGAAATGAGTACATCAGAGGGACGGCTCAGGTTGAGTGGTTTGGAGACAGAGTGGCAAGGCTGAGATTTTTTTCGACATGTGTACCCTTTGTTCAGTGAATACAGTGAAGAAAGGATGTTGAGTATGGAGCTTTCAGAAAGGAGAAACACAGAAAGACCATAGTAGAAAAAAGAAAGAACGAAAGAAATAAATTTTTGTTTTAAATTATAGGTGTAGGGAAAGAGGATATGAGGAGGTCTGACAGAATGGGACTAGGGAAGATGGCGGCAGATGATCTGCTGTGGTGACCCGTAAAGCGAGTACCCAAAAGATAAAGGAGAACGCACTCTGTTACTGTCAGCTTGTTACAAAAACTCATCTTTTTTCCCCCCCATTTTTTTCATTCAAATTATGAAATATTCCAAAGATGACACAGTTTGAAATGCATAAAATCGCATTTTTGCACCAACAAGGTGATTTCCAACAGCTACTAGATGAAAACCAGGCTTATGCGTACCTGACCAGGCTGTACCCTGCACCAGTCCTATGGTAGCGACCTCCATGACCCTGAGGTCTAAGGAAGAGCAGAAGAGAATGAATGGATCTGACACAGAATCTGAGATGCATGTAGCCCTTCAGTTGATCCATCTACTGTTCGCTGAAGGCTCATCAGAAATTGTCTCAGTGGATGGATGGCTATAAAGAAGCCAAGAAAGCCCAAGGTATACTAAATTACACAATAACTAAACCGGAAATCAGTGACAACAGATATGATGGAGTAATGAATCCAAATGTAAAAATTGTTGCTCAAATTATCATCACTATATACAAAGGATGTCAGGAAATAGGTAAACAGTACAGCCATCTGCAAAACATGGTGGAAGCTCTGGTATGGTGTGTTTTAGCCAGTGGTTTGGGGGATCTTGTCAAAACAGAACTGATTGAATTACGAATGCAGAAAAGTACCATCAGATTTTGATCCACCATGCAATACCATCTGAAAAGCATCTGATTGGCAACAGGTTTTCAACTCACTTCAAATGCAGATCTACATAGAAAAAAAAACACAAAACAGAACATTATGAGGTATGGACTGACCTCCCTGAAACTCAGACCTCAACATTATTAAAGCAACGTGCGATCATCTTGACAGAGAGCTGAGCAAAAGGAAGCCAACATCCAAAGGAGAGCTTTGAATGTCCTTCAGAAAGCCTGGAGATGTAGTCTTGAAGACTACCTAAAGAAATGGCAAGGATCCTTGCTCATGAGAATTGAGGCTATATATATTTGCTTGTAACATGTTTTAATAAATCACTGCACCTCTTTAAATAAATATAGCAAAATGAAGGGTGGCTCAAGACTTCTACAGTACAGTAGAAGTTAGTATTTTTTGTCTGCCATACCTAGTCTGTATTTGTAAACTAATTCATATATTCTAGCAAGTAATTGGAAACATCTTGAGAATGCAAAAAAAAAAAAAAAAGACTTCTGTGGTATAAGTCTCATTCTGAATCCTTGAAGAGAATAACAGCACAAAGGTGCAATTTTAAGGTGTCTGCATATTTAAGGCAACAGCATAGCATAGTTTATTTATTAAAATCACATTCAATAGCGTGTACTGTATATCAGAACATGCATAAAACTTCTCCCCTCGTGTTTCTATGTATAACAGTGACTTCTCTGTAGCATCTGAGGGACTAAACTAAGAGAAACAGAAAGACTTCACATTGACCAGCCATCTCATATCTTCTGACATAATCTGTTGAATACAAACCTTTCATTTTCCAAAGGGAAGCCATAATCCCTTTTGGTAAGGAGCAGCAACAAAAGCCAAACTATGGTAGATTGCTTTCTGGCTTTAATAGAGGGTGCCCAATAGCAGAGCTTTATGTGGTCCCTGGCACAGAATTGCCAGCTGCCAGGAGAGATTACCTGTATGTTCACTGTTTCCAGGAAAATACATTTAAGAGCTTCTTTTTTTTTCAGATAACAAAAAAGTTAAATATGCCAAACAAAAGAAAGCCAGTACCTTATAATCGTCTTTTGAGATCTGACAGTAGACACACAAGCTGGTGACATGAGGACTTTCAATCATAATCTTTCTTAGAAGCAGGCATGTTATAGGTGAATATCTGCCATCTTCTAGGAATTTGTATGACCATTACAATTTCACAATGCTCAAGGGGATGTCTTCTGATTACAGGTCACATTTGAAATATGCAGACGTTACAATGACAAACGAAATAGCAGGAAATATCTCAGAGACCCTGGGAAGTCAGGTGTAAAGTATGAGTGTATGGCATTTTTTAATATAAAAAACTGGTCACATTTTTTGTGAGCCAACATTTTTGCCCCTACAAGAAAAAAGAAAAACAAAACTATGATGTAACATCATTTACCAGATTTCTATTATCAGTAGCTTAAACAGAGCTGTTGAGGCTCAAACCTCTCATGAGTCTCAGCTGGAGACAGAATTGGATTTGCGGCTTGCTGAAGATGAGCTCTACCATTTGTGCAGCACTTACTCAAACAGGATACTCTTCCTTTCACGCAACACTGAAAAGGTGAGCAGTTTACAATTTAATACAGGATGTTCCAATCGCAAAATAAAAGCTGTGTTTTTTTTTAACTGAAGAAGGGGTTCACCTGCTTCCAGTGTGACTTCAGCAAAGCTTTGGTCCAACAACAAAGTTGTTTTACATGCTGCAAGTGTTGCTGGCTTTGTGACTTTATCATTTTTCAAATTAATATTCAAATGAATGTATTGTTGAACTTGATAGAGGCTTGTGTATTACAGATAACTGCATTTTCTTGCTGCTTTTATATCTTTGGTTTGGAAAGGAAGAACATCAAAAACAGTAATATCAGAGGATTTTGAAATTAAAAGTTGATAAAGAGCTTAAAAGAACCCAGGACAGTGTGCATATTAATGGAAAAACAAATATGGCTCTTAACTTGGGGGTCAAGGGAAGGGTGCTAAACTGAGTTAATGTGAAAGACAATTTGATGACGCCACCAAAGCACCATTTTAAGCCTAGTTTAGATAAAAGAGTTTTTTTCTTCTGCTTCTCTGTCCTTGAACTCTCAGAGCTGCAGACAGATTGTGTACTCAACAATGGAGACTTATTACGTTTCTCAACATCTACTGGACACACAAAGAATGTAGAAAAGCAAATAGCCGAAAGCACGTAAGTTGTTGTGTTCAGCGTTTCGAAAATTATTGTGAGCATGCACAACGGTGCAGAAGTGGCCTGCAAAGCTGTCCCAAAGCAACATGAGCATTAGCGAGGACCGGCCCTCATGTTGAGCGATGTGGAATGTTTCACAGAGTCAGTGTTCCACTTCACCCGTGTTTCAGCAGTCTTTAGCCATTTTTGTCAGTTACCACTTCAAAACCTTTGCTTTAAAGTTACAGACACTCTACAACTTTCCTTTGATTAAAACTATATAGGACCAAACTAAAACTTCATGAAACAGCCACAGAGCAAATGTATGAGCAGATGGCTATCCACAAACTTTTGGACACAGTGGCGGAAACACTCGGGAGGGTTGTAATTTTTGCTGTTTACACCAGCCCAACCCACGTTCATAAATGAAAAGTTAAATGTACCTGTAAGTTACCCGTAGCATATTACCCATGTGTATCTGTCCACTATCTGTTAGTTAGTTACTAACTAACAGGTAGTTTATTTTCTTAATGTTGCTGTTTTTAACATGAAAATTTAGATGCTGCAGTCAAGCCCAACTGTAAGGAAAAGCTGAAGCATGTTAAAAATATACCCCATTTAGGAGATTCGCAGATCCATTTCGCAGAAAACATGTATTTTGCAGTATGTAGTATTATTTACTGTAGGCCTCCAGTAATATTACAGCATTATTATCTTTGGTCATATTTACTGAAGAGCAGTTATTAACTCTTCTATACGTGTAGAATAGTCAGTATGCAGTTTCTATTCAGTCTCTGAATAGAAAAAAGTAAATATGTGGGCTTTGTGCTTATTTTTCCTGCTTTGTTGTTCTTTCACAACAGACTGTATCACATCTGCAGTGCATGTCAATTATAAACCTGTGTTTTGGGGAAAAAAATCTCCAGATTAAAGTCTAAGGGGCCAATATTGTCACATAACACAACAGATGCAACAAGTCATTTTATTTAATTGTGTTCATCATTAGTTTCTCTTTGTGTTATATACTTCCATCAGGTGCTGGTAACACTCCTCAGACATTTTGGTCCATATTGATTTGATAACATCACACAGTTGCTGCAGACTAGTTGGCTGCACATCCAAAACGTTGCTCGTACAGAGCAATCCTATGGATGCTCCTATATCTGTAGAGGTCATTTGAGCACAGTGAACTCACTGTGCATTTTAGCGATTCACCCCTGACCTCTGAAAACTTCACATTTCCACATGTGTGGTAATACTACTCAATCCACTGAGATACTTCCATACGATTGGCTGGTTAGCTATTTAAGTTTAGGAGCACTTGGATGGGTGCACCTAACAAAGTGCCCTGTGAGTGTATATTTACATGTTGTGTTCAATATAAGAAATGAAATAAACACATAGTGGTATTTTGACATAGCTGCATAGTGATCCCGGCCTTTCCCACCCTATTAGTCTTAACCAAACACTCAGTCCTAGTGGGCACATCAAGTCAGACACATGCTACAGTAACGGTGTTGCTTAGAAGTCAATAAAATGGCAATAGATAGATGTTATATTGGATTAATTCATACAGAGGACAATATTAAAAAAAGAAAGCAAAATAAAAAAAATACTTTTAGGTTAACCAAAGAGTTTTTAGTTCAGTTCAATTAGATTTTTTTTTTATTTATATATGGCTAATTAAAAAAAAAAAAAGAAATACTCCTACAATAACCCTAAAATATTAGAGCAAAAACCCAACAGTAATTCAGTCACCTATGAGAAAACATTTCCTGATCAATTTGATATGTTTTAGAGAGTACCTGCCATCTAATTGATTTTCAAGATGAGTCTAACCAAGAATTTACTTCGAGTGTCTTGACTGTTACAACTTATTCCTCCCATTGACTTAAGCAGTAATGTCTCCCACCTCAAAATAAAAGCACACAGGTTGCAAACTTTTGTTCACTTATCTTTATTGAAAAATTAAACAATCGTTCTGTGTAAAGAGCAGGTCAACACATCTCATTAACATGCAGGGAGCAGGTAAAAAGGTAGACTGACTGGGAAACAAAAAGATGCAGCTGAAGAGCAGGAAGAGAAAGTGAACGCCGACAAAATCCACTTGTGCAGCTAATAAAGCCAGAGGCACACTCACTGAAACAAATAAACATTATCAATAAAGTCAACAGGTGGTGCTGGCAACTATATGAGTTTGACATTTGCAGAGGAGAGTAGAGGGGCATAGTGCGGCACATAGCCACACTATAAGCAACAAGTCAGCGTGCGTGCTCTGGAGTTTCATGTCGGAGCCAAGGCCAGCACCTTTCAGTCTCGACTTCTGATTAATGGCGCTGTCATCTGCTGCCATCATTTCTCTCCATCACCGCTTCCTCCTGGATGGCCCTTTAATATCAA
>VURO01024016.1:2906-13941 GCA_015108175.1 Pelvicachromis taeniatus | reverse complement strand
ATTATGAATATTTTCATATTTTGTTCATACATTAGCCGCATCAGACTAAAAGCCGCAGGTGCGCTAGTAGTAGTGCGGGCTAGTAGTGCTAGCAGCGGGCTAGTAGCGCTAGCAGCGGGCTAGTTGCTAGTAGCGGCGGTGCACGGCCCGCCTTGCGGGGGAAATGGAGCGAGTGCTCCACCAGCCTCGGAAGAGCCCCGCAAAGTGGGCCGCGCACCGCCGCCCGCCCGACCCAGCCCTTAGAGCCAATCCTTATCCCGAAGTTATGGATCTGACTTGTCGACTTCCCTTAGCTGCCTTGTTCTAACATGCCAGAGGCTGTTCACCTTGGAAACCTGCTGCAGATATGGGTACAGGGCCAGCGAGAGCCAACTTGTTAATCTAGTCTCTTTTTAACGCTAATTCGTACGGCACTAATTTGGCTGGCGAACGGACATGTGACCAACATATCACTCTTTTCCGTGTCTGATCACATGCCTTTCCGCCAGGCAAAATGGCGGAACAAACCAAAACAAATCCTCTTACGATGTCACAAAAATCATGAAAAAGCCTTAGAAAAGCTGCACCGGACAATAAGCCGCAGGGTTCAAAGCTTGTGCAAAAAGTAGCGACTTATAGTCCGGAAATTACGGTAGTTATTCCTGTTCTACTTCTTTGAAGTCCACTGCATGTGTAGTTGGCCCGTCGTAATGTAGTTTCTCCATGGCCAAGTCCAAAAAGCAGACTAACAACAAAAACAATAAGGTATGTGGACATCCACACAGAACCTTGAGCTTGCTTTCTGATTCAGCTTAGCTGAATTGCGGACATGGAAAGCATCATGAAGGCTGTAAAGGATCTCCATACTGCAGGATAACTGACCTGGAGCCATTTTAATCCCACACACGAGACCAACAAAATTATGATTTATGGCATTAACTACTGACACAGACTTACATCAATCTACACAGTATCCTGTTGAACTGCATCTCTCTGAAAGGAACCAATTTCAAAACTATTCGTGTGCCAGATTTGGACGAGACTGTCTTTTACTGTGTTTTTTGCAAAATGTTAAAAACCATCAAAGATTTTTCCTAAACTTTTAAGGTTCTTGATCATGACAGAACTCGTATATTGAAACAAGGTCTTGATTATTGACTCATTAAGAGCAACAAAGCTAAAAGCAGATGCTAAAAAATAAAATAAAAGGGTTGAAGAACTTTACTCTTTAGAGTTCAAATACATTGAACATGGTTTGGTATTTGTTCAAACCATGTCTGTACAGGGGACAAATGCTAACTACTTCCTTTCAGTCCGACTGTGTATATTATTCTAAATTGTAGGAAAATATCTTTAGAGAACAAATGGACAGACAAATTAGGACTCTCCTGACAAATTGTCTCGATGCCAGCAGGTGTCGGCACAGTAACAGCATGTGTGCGCTGTGTTAATTGGCCCATCACATCTGCTGGCTGTAATTATGCAGTTGTAAAATGCAGTGTTTTTGACAGGCTAAACGTGCTTGAATGATCACACAACGTGTGTTCTTTTTTTTCTTTTTTTCCACATTCAAAGAAAAAAAGAAGAAGTTTGAAATCTCTTTTAAGTATGTTTTTTAATTTTCCTATCAGCGAGTTCTTAATCTTTGTTTTATGACTTCTAGGCCTAAAGTTTAGGAACTTTAGGAAATCTTACCTTAGTCCTTTAGTCTGGCTTCAGACTTAATACATTTGAATTAATATTTAGGTAATGATAAGGGTTATGTAAAGGGAACAAACTAAATGCACTGCATGTATGAATACTAAAGCTTGTGTGCGGATGTAGGATGTGTTAAAAAAAAAATCTATATATTTGATCAAAAGTAGTATGTGTAATGTAGATATGGTATTCTGTATGCAAATGCGTGTATCTTCTACCACCTGCTGAAATGTGCCACTGCAGCAGTTTGTGGCAGCATGTAGTCGACACACAAACCTAAATGACAGATGAACCGCCAAATTAAAGATTCAGTGATGTGTGTTCATGGAACATCTTCATCTTACAAAGACACACATATGTACCATTTACCTTTTTGAAATGTTTCCCCTAAAGCCTGAAATTTAAACAGACACTGAGACACAAGACAGAAAATAGTAGAAGAGATGCTCAGCTGGAAAGAGAGACACATGAACTGATGACCAAAATTCGGAGTCTGCAACGATGACTACAATTTCAAATACAAAAGTGATGGATTGAATGAACAAGAGACCAGCTAATTACACAGTTGCATGGCATAAAGGTGTTAGTAGAAGAAGGGCCACGCAAAAAATGTTAAGCTAAAGTCTTGATCTGATGCTGCAAATAAGAACAGATGATTGAGGCTCCAAAATGTTCAGGCGTCCTCCTCTGGAGAGCAGGAATGTGGTCAAGAAACCCAAAGAAATCTGCTCATTGGATTCACTTTGAACCAAAAGTCTCATTATATTAGAATTTCTGGATCCCTAAATGCCATCCAAGCCTTCAAAGAAATCAGGTCTGGTTGCTAAGGTTATTTGTAAAATTTTAAAATGCAAATGTGATGGAAAAGGTGATGTTGGTTTGACAGATGTCTGGCAGAAAGCAGAAGATTCAGAATACCAAGTAGGGATGGAAAGGGGAGAGAAGAAGAAGATAAAAAGGAGCAAAGGAACAAATGAACCACCTTCACCAGGGGACGACAGAAGGATGACAATTATGGCTTGCGGCTCTGAGAGTCCCACTAAAACCAAAGAACTGTTCAGCTTGTATAGGTTTCTTTACAGCAACTGTCACTCAGTCTGCTGCTGTGAACAAAGTTAATGAACAAATCACAGTGACTGTGTCAGCAATATGGAATACCGTCCGAGTCACGCATCAGAAACGCTTGGGGAACAGAGGAAGTGAGCAGGTGCGTTCCAGTGGAGGTTCATTTACTGAGGCGGACGAGTTTCCTTTAATGAAAAAACAATGTCAGCTTCTTTCATCTGTTACTGACCAGAATGTGAAATGAATACATAACATGATGTATTTAGAAATCTATCAAATGTCTTCTACTATATTGCTCAAGTGTTATAGTAGCTTATTATGACTCTTCTGCCAACCATTTTCTTCTGCTTATGCACATATATACATACACATATACATATATGCGTATACACCTTAATAAGATTAGTTTATGCTAATCTCCACTATAAGACAGTGGAGATTTGCAGCCAAATAATTTAAAATAAGGATACAGAGCTGGAAGTTAAGAATCCAGAGCAACTCCAGTAAGTTGCTGTTGTTGACACATGATCAACATTAGCTTCCTGTAGGTTTATTTCTGACTCACATAGACAAATGTAACTTCAGTACTACTACCTACCTCAAGACTACCTACCTACCTTCTTTCTCCTGCAGGCATTTTGGATCCCTGCTGGGAAACATGCATTCATTATGCAGAACTGACTGAAGGCTAGACACACTGTCTGTGAGTGTGTGCATCCATAAATGTGTGGTTCTATGTGTGTGTATAGATAAGTAGGCTTTTGGGTACCTGGTATCATCAAAGCAGCAGGCTGTCAGGTAAGAGCACAAAGACTGAAGAAGCATTTATGGCTGAATCTTCAGTCAATATTACCAGTTTACCCAAGTCAGAATGCACTTTTTTCTATTAGTAGTTATGTTCCTTATTGATTCACCCGCCTATTTAACAGTATGGTGGAAAGTGATTCAAAGATATAATTTACAGTAATAGAAAACAGACATATTTGTTTGTTTCTTTGATATGAGTTTAGGGGGATTTATGAAATGCACAGCACTTTGTTCTCCCAAACCTGTAAATGTTCCCACACATGTGTTTACTCGCTTTGTGTCTCTAAAAAGTCAAACTGCATGAAACCTTGGGAATTAATCAACTTTTTCACTGTAACGCACAAAAGGCACAGTTATAGAAGTAGACATACAGGCATTGACATGGCTGGCAGCTGCACTGGCAGATGTACCCGCACACGCACACGCACACGCACACGCACACACACACACACGAAACAGACAGAAAGTAAGTGTATGTGGATAAGATCTATAGCTAAACTCATTTCCCACAGCCCACACAATAACTTGGTCTGAGGGTTACAGCCACCACAGGAAATCAAAGTGATAACAGACTGTGTGGCGGCAAAATAGCAAACTAGTCAAAATAGCCACTATTTTGGTTTTGACGTCATGTGCACTTTGCTCAAGGGCAGGTACCAGTTTAGTTCAGTGGTTGAGCAGGCGACCAGGTTTGAGTCCAACCTGTGGCCCTGTGCTGTATGCCCCCTCCCCCCTCTCACCACTGTACCACTAACTAAATAAGGCAAAAATGCCCCCAAAATATAATAATTAAAAAAACAAAACAAAAAAACCTTGCTCAAGAGCTGCCATATTGGACAGGATACAAGCACTGGTTACTAGGAAAAAATGTGGTTGGTGGTTCCTGAAGGTTGCTGATAGCCTTTGGGTGACATTGGTTGCAAAGAAACTGCTGGAGCAAAAACCTCCAGATGATTACTCTGCTTGATAGCATATGGTTGTCTGTAGTTATCCATGTCTGTCTGTCTACTCCCGTGTCATAGTAAACTTGAAAAAGAGCAATGCAAACCAGAAATATCTAACATTTGTCTTTCAAAGTGAAAGTTGTGCCTTAGAATTTTTTTTTTAATCCAAATATCTCACTTTTACCACAACTCAAAACTTTAGCAGCATTTCTCAGAGAATATGAAATGATATTATTACCTCAAATTACCATCCCTAGATCCTGTAGGTTAGATCTGCACAGCCAGCACAGCTTCACTGGTCAATCCACCGATCATGGATTACAGAAGACCTAAAGGATCAGCTGCACAGGACAGCTCAGGGATCTGCTGTCTGTGCCATGTTTTGGTGGCACAAGGGGGACCTCTGCATTATCAGACATGTTTTAGCTGATTGGAGTTCCCATTGTGTCAATTTAATATCAAATTGCAACTATAACAGAGGAAACTATATCAGAGAACAGTGCAGCTACATCCTTTTGAAGTCTAAAACTGACAACAGAGGCACACTTTTGTTTTAAGCGCAGGCTAATGAAACAATAAAGCAAAAATAGAACCACTTTGCATTTGAAATGATGTTAAAACTGTACGGCTAAGTTAAAGAACTATAAATAACCTGTATGTAGAGGTTTCTGAAAATGATGGAAAAGTAAAATGTATTATTCTTCTGATCTGAATGTGATAAATGCTGCTACAGAAAAAAAGAACACAATTTATTTTAAAACCTTCAGATCACCTTCAGTCAGCGCAAATGATGACTGTTATGCCTGATTACAGCTTAAAAGCATCTGTCGACTGCATCCACCTCAAAAACTGCCAGAGCCTGTTGCTATGCAGGAGTTTCATTACGGTCTCACTTCACAAGCATTCTTCCCTTAAAAACACTGCTCTGGAGGCAACAAAAGAGCAACACACCACAGGACATGGTGGCGCGTGTGTGTGTGTGTGTGTGTGTGTGTGTGTGTGTGTGTGTGTGTGTGTGTGTGTGTGTGTGTGTGTGTGTGTGTGTGCGTGCGTGCGTGCACTTTGAGCCAACCCCATTGGAAGAGGTTATTTTGTTGCTGGCAGAGTCAAACAGATGGCAGGTTGTGCGCTGGGCTGTAAGAAATCCAGCACACACACACACACGTACACCAACACACAAGTACCAAGAGAGACACAGTCCTGGCTTCATGTCCCACCCGTCATTAAGCCCCCAGACTCTCCCTGTGTACCCCACTTGTCTTCTGGGCCACACAAATAGTAGCTCACCTCTGTCTTTCCACTTTCTTGTTGTTCTATTTATGCCGATTACCATTTTTAGTTGCATTTACTCCACTGTTCTCACTCATACTTATCCTTAAAGCGATACGTACCGCACTCATGTGTGTGTTTTTATGTGCTCGGTACAGGAACTCAACACGCTGTCTAATTTACAATAAAGGATCTCGTTAGCGGGGGTCGAAACGATGTTGAGTCATTAATAACGTGTATTTTCAAGATAATTATACTAATAAAGTCAGTTGGTTAGTAAGTTTAGTCCAAGCCTCCCACTTGCTCTGATCACCCTCCTCCTAACAGGTCCATCTCTCTCTCTCTTTCTTTCTCACTGACCGCTAACCAGAAGCAGAGCTGTCTGGCTCTGCTGCACCCCATTTACATTTCTGTGAATGGAACCAGAGAGCCAACAGACAGTGCCGTGTGTGTGTGTGTGTGTGTGTGTGTGTGTGTGTGTGTGGAGGGAAACAGTTACTGCATAGCATGAGCTTACCTCCCTGCTCGTGATTGTGTGTCCGTGTGCGTGCGTGTGTCTCTTTCATCTTCTTCTCCCCCCTGTCTTCCCTCCCTTCATCCCTCCTTTCTCTGTCCCGGTCTTTGTGTCTTTCCTCTTCTGCTGTCTTTCCCTCTGCGCTTTCATTTCGCCTCATTTACTTACCAGGTGACCTGTGATGCAGTAAAACTGAAAAAGGTTAGACATGAGCAGTATCGTTCTTTCTTGGTTGAAGCATCCATCTTTCCTGCCTTGATCCCCCCCCCAAAAAAAGACCTGGGGTCTCCACTCACACCCTCGCATGCGCTTCTGTTTAATGCTCCCTCGCATCCAGGGCAGCTGACACATCTAATATTGAAACCAAACTCCCTCCCACGTCTCCCTCTCACACCCTCGCCCCTCTCCCCCCTTTATGTTATTTTGCCAGGAGAGCTAAAATAATAAAGCCTTGTGCCCTCTGCAGAGCGTAAGGGAAGCCTTTTTCCTCCCTGGAAAGACGAGAGCGCGAGGCCTCGGTGTGCTGGCTAGCAGTGACAGAAGAGCTGACTCCAGATTTGTTTTCAGTTTGTTTTTTTTAAACCATCAGATTTTCTTTTCCTTTTACAGAACTCCCATGAAATGTTACTTTTGAGCGCGGTGGATGTGTTAATTGGCCACCTTTCCTCCCCGTCGCCCGTGCAGCACGCGGTGGTTTATCTACTGGCTGCCGTCACACTCAAGCCAGGAAACAGCCTTACTTCATTTTTTATATTGTTGAGCTTTGTTTTTCCAAATGTGTCCGCTCGCTGCATTTTTGGGCGTCACCCTGCATCAGACCTTGTTAGGAGCTATGATGTCATCGGCGACCTTTATTGACTTCTTCGGCTGACAAGGAGTAACTTCAACAACGCTGATAGAAATGAACCCGATCTTTACTTTTCTGACACCCTGCTGATTCGGTGACCTCTAACTGACAGAAGCTGTAAAGTCAGACGTCCACAAAGCTCCAGCTGATGAAGAGGCAACACAGAGCACGGCTAAATACCAGCAACCTGCAGCAACGCTCCAAAAACTGTACAGCAACACGCTTCGCTCATATGATGATGCTTTAAACTGCATTAATAAAAAGGGTTGGAAGACTCTTGTTGTTCCTAGAGTATTTAAAAGTAGAATGGGAGGCAGAGCCTTCAGTTTTCAGGCCCCTCTTCTATGGAACCAGCTTCCAGTTTGGATTCGGGAGACAGACACTATCTCTACTTTTAAGATTAGGCTTAAAACTTTCCTTTTTGCTAAAGCATATAGTTAGGGCTGGATCAGGTGACCCTGAATCCTCTCTTAGTTATGCTGCGATAGGTTCAGACTGCTTAGTTCTTTCACCCCAACCGGTCGCAGCAGATGGCTCCGCCCCTCCCTGAGCCTGGTTCTGCCGGAGGTTTCTTCCGGTTAAAAGGGAGTTTTTCCTTCCCACTGTCGCCAAAGTGCTTGCTCATATGGGGCCATATGATTGTTGGGTTTTTCACTGTATGTATTATTGTAGGGTCTACCTTACAATGTAAAGCGCCTTGAGGCGACTGTTGTTGTGATTTGGCGCTATATAAATAAAATTGAATTGAATTGAATTGAATTGAATTGAAGACCAGTTAATTTGTGAAGTTCAGAAGATTCTCGTTCATTTCCCAGATAAAAGCGACGTTCTTCATCTCGCCATCAGCAGCAGCTTTTAGCTATCGTCCGTCGAGCCGTTTAACTGTAAAAATTTGGAGTCAAGTGTGAATTCTTTGGTCAGTGACACGTTGGTGCTGGTCGAGTAAGAATGCAACTGAACTTTTTCATGTGTGGAGTGCTGTACTCTTAGGAAACACCACGGGTGGCAAAGCAGGAGCGTAGGGATCACACACAGGTTTCAGCCATCTTGATAATTAATTTGGTTACCACAAGTAAATCAAGCTGTCTGACCAACTGCTAAGTGCTTAGCAATATTAGCTGTACATGTTTTGTTCTGAAAAATATTAAGAAAAGCAAATCTTTCATTAGTGATTTTAAAATGAAATTCAGGCTTTTTTTTTTTTATTATCCCTGGCTCTAAGAGCCTTTTTGTTCAGTGGTAACAATGTAGCAGTATAGATGTCTTGGGACAACTGTGCTCCAGTTGTTCTTAGCCCCAAACTCCGCTCCGCTCTACGGTCAGCCTGTGCTGTGAGTGGAGGCAGGTCCTGGAGGGAAGCAGGAGGCAGGGATGATGGGATTAAAGGGCTTTTCCTGCCCCTGCCCTGCTCTCATAAGCTAACATACTCTAACAGTACCTCATTCAAGGTTTTCACCATGCTCAGACAACGACCCGCAGGGAGCTGTAATCTTGATATCTTGAATCACGTCCACTGTGACATGTTCCTCGTTTTTCCTTGTCAGGTTAGAGCTAGAACAAAAAAATGACTATCGGGAGAGCAAGACGAGAAGAAAAAGAGAGAGACTAAGTGAAGATGTGGTTGGTTGCCCAGCTTGCCCAAGTGTGCCCCAGGTGATCTGACCCATGTGGTAGCTGAGCCCAGCAGCAGGTTTCATAGGAGTTAGGTTGGAACCAGGCTGAGGGAGGGACCCGCGCGGTCCCGCCGCACTAATAAACGGCATCATAAACAGAGCAGTAAACGCTTTCACGTCCTGCTGATTCCAACCCCGAGGACTCATGCAAACATGCAACGCCAACCCCCCACCCCCCCACCCCAACCCGGGACACAAGTTAACAAAAGTAGACCAAATAATGTTGACGTATTCACTGCTTTCACAATATCAGTCACGTTTCAGTTAAATTCCCCAAAAGAATGCAAAAGACATTAATCTAAAGTTTACTTAGGACACATTGATCTCCTGCAATATGTTTCTGGTTCTAGCTGTGCTTATTTCAATTCACCAAACATGGTTAATGCTTGATAGGCTAATTACCAAACCCCAGTTGAGGTTTTAATTTTCAGCTCTTTGTTAAGTCGGTGCGAGAGAGAGAGAGAGAGAGAGAGAGTAAACACGATTACTGTAGGTTTCTTCACCAGATGAATGCACAACACCGCCAACAAAGTTTGCACCGTTGCCAAGGGGAACAGACTAGACACGGAGCGATCCAGGATTTAGGCTTGTTTTGTAAATGTGTCTGAGTGCTTGAGTTGAGGACTGTGATCAGCGTAAAGGCACACTTTCCTTTTTAACACACACACATTGCTGTCGTTGTCGAACCAGAGTTTTTGTGGGGGAGGGTCGTCACTGCTGTACCAGAAGTACACTTGCCACACTGAGAGGTCAGAGTAGGGTCCTGGTCGGGGTCAGCTGAGGTCAAAGTTTAATGTTTGAATCAGGCATCTCCCCGAGCTCCGTCAGTGTGTCCAGAGATGGTTTCCATCAGCCGAGACGCCTTCAGACATCACTTTGAACTCTTTGAAACGCTCTGTTCTTTCTAAGCGTTTCAGGTCAGATGTGCAATGAACGTGTTCATTGTCCAGATGTTTAGCTGTTCGTGTGTGCATTGGGTGATATGAATGTACTGAACAAAGTGATATTTTTCAGGAAACACTGTTAAAAGTCACGTTGCTTACGTAGTACTGTAAGTATTGCAAGTAATACACGGTTTCTTTAAGCTTCACCTGCTCATCACTGTTTGTATTTGAGCGTGGCGGACGGTCTCTTTATTGTTCTTCTTGTATTTGTCTTGTTGCTAATCAAGTGATGAGTTTTTTTGTACAAGAAGAAGAACATTGACGAGTTTAAGCAGCAAAAGAAACCAAAGTTCTCACACTTAATCACTACATTTTCATGTCTTGCAAAAACTTTTGTTTTTTGTGTGTTTGCTCAGATTTTCGAGTTTTACCTTTTTTTCCGATCATTTTGCACATTCAGCAAGTGTTTAACCGAGTACCGGTCTGCCCCCGCCCACCCATAATCTTTGGGAAATCATGAGTGATTTGACTTTCCAGAAAGTGGCACTAAATCAGTACGCTGTATAACAAATTTCTTCCACTCGCTCTATTAAGAGCACTCGAGTAAGGAGCTGTGACGTATGAATTCAAAGCTCTCAAAGCTGTGCTGTAATCAGATTGGTTCCTCCGCGTTGTTCGGGGAAGGGTGATTATGTTGTTAAGCAGACCCCCGACACACACACACACACACTCCACAGACATCCTGGCCGTTGTGGGGCGAGCTTCTTACACTTGTCTGTTGAATTGAAACTAGGCCAGTTCGTCTTTGGAATTACAATTACCGTGGACCAAACCCCGGTCCTATTCTGAGGCTGGGGGGGTGTGAAAGGAGCAAAGACGATTGGGCGCTGCCAGGATACCCTGTATGTACAGTAGCTTCCGATGCTCGTTAGTGCAACTGAGCAGAGGGCCAGGCACTGAGGAGGGATGAGGTGGAGGAGGAAGGGTGGGTGAAGGCTGGCACAGGCCGGGGCGGGATGTTTAGAGGCAACGTCTATCTTTAACTTGATTTTAGAGGCTCTTTTGAGAAGGCGCGGCTCAGGCTCAGAGAAGAATAGAGGCAACAAGCTGGGGGAAACCTCTCCCCTCCTCTCTCTCCTCTCTTACCCCCTTCCTCCTTGATCTCCACCGAGCCATCCCTCTTTTCTCTCCATCTCCTCCTGGCAGGCTTCTCCACAACGGTGTGAGGTTGTCAGGCTGGCCCAGATTAGGGGCATTGTCCGAAGGTATTTACATCCGGCCAAACCATATTAAAGAGAGATTAGCGGTTTTTGCAGCACATTTCAAAAAGAAGGAAAAAGTGGGGGGTTCGGGGG
>VURO01024004.1:3641-14951 GCA_015108175.1 Pelvicachromis taeniatus | reverse complement strand
CTGCTATGCGGATGACACCCAACTGTATCTATCCATGAAGCCAGATAACACACAGCAGTTAGTTAAACTGCAGGAATGTCTTAAAGACATAAAGACCTGGATGACCTCTAACTTTCTGCTCCTTAACTCAGATCAAACTGAGGTTATTGTACTCGGCCCTGAACATCTTAGAAATATGGGATCTAACCAGATGTGTGTGTCTGTGTGTCTTCTCAGGTGGACAACTCATCAGTGATTGAGATTGACTTCATCCGCTCTGACATCTTTGAGGAAGTCCTGAACTACATGTACACAGCGAAGATCTCTGTGAAGAAAAAGGACGTCAACCTGATGATGTCATCAGGGCAGATTCTCGGCATCCGCTTCCTTGACAAACTGTGCTCTCAGGTAACACACACAGGTCAAGCGTGCAGACAAGTAACACACACGCTTGTTGACACACACGCTTGTTGACACACACGCTTGTTGACACACACGCTGGTGACGCACACACTTGTTGACACACACGCTGGTGACACACACGCTGGTGACACACACGCTGGTGACACACCGACCCAGCCCTTAGAGCCACTCCTTATCCTGAAGTTATGGATCTGACTTGCCGACTTCCCTTAGCTGCCTTGTTCTAACATGCCAGAGGCTGTTCACCTTGGAGGCCTGCTGCAGATATGGGTACAGGGCCAGCGAGAGCCAGCTTGCTAATCTAGTCTCTTTTTCGCGCTATTTCGTACGGCACTACTTTGGCTGGCGGACGGACATGTGACCAACATATCACTCTTTTCCGTGTCTGATCACATGCCTTTCTGCCAGGCAAAATGGCGGAACAAACCAAAACAAATCCTCTTACGATGTCACAAAAATCATGAAAAAGCCTTAGAAAAGCAGCACCGGACAATAAGCCGCAGGGTTCAAAGCTTGTGCAAAAAGTAGCGGCTTATAGTCCGGAAATTACGGTATGTTCTTTTTCTTTTACTGGTTTAAATGATCCCTGTCAGTATATCTGTACTTTTTTATGATATAGAAACTTATGATTCATAGTAGGTAACTTTGATCATCCCTTGGCTTTTGGTCACACTCTTTTGGAGATCTACTGTAGTGTGCCATCCTCATCATCATTCTAATGTAATATCAGTCTATATGAACCACATTGGCAGTGTCACCTATAAAAAAAACCCGTAAAGAACAAAACCACACAGAAAAGTAAACACATCTTTAAATTAGGACTTCAAGTTTAAAATTTTCGCCATGATCACAATTTTGGCTTCATGTAATCAATTAAATGTGATCGAGCAACATTGAAATTGCTCCGCCAATAGAATGCAAAGCAAAAGCAAGCACTCCCTCAATCACTGCCTGATGATGTGCCTGCATGTGCCAATCACCACTGCTCCTGCTCCCTGCAGTGTGAGGTTTTCTGGGCTGTCTCTGTGGGTACCACTGTACAAAAGATACAATCAAATGCCTGGGACAGCAGAAGGTGAAGAGCTTTTTCCTCAAGAAGGATCATCTTCCATTGTTTGGAAATACTTTGAATTAGTAGAAATGTTACCCAAGAATAAATCATATGCAAAGAGTGCTGCAGTGTTGCGTTTGCATCACAAAGCAACACAATGAACCTACCGTAAATTCCGGACTATAAGCCGGACTATAAGAGGCCTCTATGGTGTTTTCAGTGAACTAAGATTCATCTGGGCCTAAGTTGTGTTAGTGACTGAGTGATGTTGTCAGTGTCATGTGTATTTTGGGCAAAACTGAGCTGGCACAGAGCGCTGCTGCCTAATTAATTGAACTCTCACAAACTTTCCTGGCATCCCAGTTTTTTGATGATCCCCACAGTATGATCACTTAATGAGCAGTCTCCCTGTAAGTGGGTGGCTGCTTGGCAAAAATAAAGCTGCTGACCAAGAAATGGGAGACTCGTGTCTCATTTGCAGCGTGAATTTAAATCCTGTGGGTGTTCAGCATTTTCTAACTGAAGGACTTGTGTGTTGCGAGTGGGTTGATGAATGCTCAGATCTGACCCCTTATTGATCTGATTACTCATGTTAATTTCTTCCCATGCAGTATAAATTGATAGATCACCTGTTCGCATATTTTCTCATTCTGTTAGCATTATAAACAGCTTCTTTCATTTATGTAGTGTACTGTCTAAATACAGAATTTTAGAGTTACATTGAAAAGAACGAAATATGAATTTACTCTATATTAATAGTCCAACAAAGCATTGACAAACTAGTTAGTAACTTACTTCATGCAGACAGTTCAGAGAGATGGTGATGGGCAATATAGCCTCAAAATTATATCATTATATTGAAAGAAAATTTGTAAGTGTGCATAAGCACCATAAATGTAAACCAGTGATGGGCATTTTCCATTTTTTTCCAATGAGCTACTGTCGCTGATGACATGCTTCCTAACTGAAAGTGTGAATTTCCCGAAACAAGGTGCCAACAGCAGCATCATTCAGTAATAGTGACATAGGATTGTATCCCACGACACAGCATAAGTCAAATAGTATTTACAAGTACCCCTAGTTAGTGTTTTCCCTGTAAAATGTAAGTACAAGTATGACATAACTGCTTAACACTTTAACAATAACTAAAGTAATCTAACTATGCAGGAGCTGCATTTGGGTCATCATCAGCTGCATGTATTTCCTCCTCGCTAGCCTGGTAGTACGCAACAGTGTTTTGATTCAAGTGGTGAAATAACTTTGTTGTCTCCACATTTAGCAGCAACAGTTGTCTTGCATATTTTGTAAAGCGCTGTGCTTTATTGGAGGATCCCTTTTTAAATCTAAATCATCGGAAAAGCTGATACGGGACTCTCAAACGTGCCGAGGCACTAGGGAATACAAATGCATGGTGTTGCTGTAACAGTGATATCACAGTATAACAACTTTATACACATAAAAATGTATACTCTAATGTATGTTATTGCAGGGATATGATATGGCACAGCCCAGCTGAGAGGACTGTAACCTACATGTCAAAATAAAGCTCCACATGTCATTTTAGGTCCTTAGTAGATTTTTACCTGAATATTTGTTGCTTTAGTGCGCTCGTCAATGCATGGCACACTAAACATTCAGGTGTACCTCCACAGTACTGAATGTTAAGAATGCAACAAAAAGGGAAAAGCTAAGGTACATGCACACAATTATAGCTGAAGTGGGAAACTGAGATGATATCTTTTTAGGGGGTGAAGAAGGGCTTTTGTGTTACTTTAAAGCTTTAATCCACAGAGTAGCAAAGATATGGAACGGAAACAGAAGCTTCAGAAAGTCATTGAAGCAAACATTTAGTTTCTTTGAGCCAAATCTCGATGTGCTTTCATCTTTATGTGCACCCAGATTCACTGCTGAAGGCTACACTCTGCAGTATGGTAAAGTACATGATTGTTTCTTTTTTTTAATGTATTTTTTAAACATGCTTCTGTGATGCACAGAACAAAAATATGCATTTCATGCATTTCACAGAATTCCAATAGCAAATAAAGACGCCAGTGAATGCAAAACGTTTGGCCACCACTGTTTGGCTTTAGTCAGTTCCATGTTATCCTTCCTACAACAAGGCTAAAGGCTAATAAATGGTTGGTGAGGACTGTATGAGATGTACAGTGTAAAATAAATGATATATTTACAGGTCTTGTTTTGAATATTATCCAGCAGTGTGCCCATTTTTCGTTAAAGGAACAATTAATAAATCACGTCTTGCATCTTTTTCAGCATCATGTACTGTGTCTGTATCAGTATGGGTGTCAGTCTCAGAGAGGCCAATGTCAGCTGATAATAGTAATTCACCAGTATGTGAATGTAGGTGTGAGTCAGAAGACGCACAGACTGAGCTATGTGCATGCAAATGGCTCTCTTAACACACAGCTTTCTGAAGGTCACGCATCCTGTTAAAATCAGAATGTATCTTAGTGTAAATCCTCTTGCATAAAAAAGCAACAGTTTAAAGTTGGCGCTCGTCAGTGGATATTTTTAGACTTAATTTTCTGCCTGCCAGCTTCATGTCGAGTTAATGTTCTCAGGCATGTGGTCGTACTCTTTGAAGCTGGATCATTGTCACTCTGCTTTACAGCTATGGAATAACCCCTTGTAAACTTTATCCAGCATTTATTTAAAGAATAGTTTGGCTAGGATGTAGACAAGTTTTCCTTCTTCATCTTGAACCATTTGATTGGTTTGTTAGATATTTCGGTTAATGGGCAACTGGTCAGGTGTACAGGTCTAATAAAGTGGCTGGTATGTGCTGTCAAACCTTTTGCTTTTGGCTAAGAAGGGCACGTGTGCACAGTGTAATGTGCTTTGCGCATCACCACATACAGAAACCTTTCATTTACATAGAGTTTAGTGGAAAGTAGCACTCTTGCTGCTTGGGGCAAATGGCACACTTCATAAAAGTCACCAACCTTTAGATGTCAATCAGCTTGTTATTTGGGCCAAGGAGCAGTGACTGACGGCTGCTGTCATTCCCCCTGAGCTCCCAGCAGCCTCCGTTTGGGTTCAGTGAACCCGTCCGCTGAGGGTACACAGCCACGTGAACTGATGGAGAAGATTGTGCGCTTTATGTGTAGCTGTAAATTGTTTCTGATCCCTGTCAGCTATACAGTATATAAGCAGACCGATGAACCTCTGGTGCAATAACAGCGCATTTCTGTTTCAGCTCAGTTATCAAAGAAAAGCACCCGATTCACTGACAAATAAAAATCAACCCCAAATTTTTTTTGTTTAGTTCATTTTTGTCTACTCAGTGCAGTCACAGTATCAGTGAGACGTGAGAGAAGGGGCGCACAGGATAGACCAGTGACTTTATAAACACTTTGGGACAGTTTGGCTTCATTTGTGCAATGGGAGAAGGTGCTGTCCATCTTTATGTACGGACTATTGGATAAATAGGCAGAAGATAATATAATTGGCACATGTTCAAGTTTGGTTTTAGATGAATAATACTTGATGGCAGGGAGTTTATTCCTGATTAATGAGAGCATTGGACGCTTTCCTGCAGACTGAGTGGTGAACCAGGCAAACGAACAGGAAGACTTTCAAAGGAAGAGGACAATTTCCTTTGAAAGATATCCAAAGATATCTTGGATATCTTTGAACAACTCAAAGATATCCAAGAAAGACCTGCACCCCCCAAATACACATTTACCTGCAGAGAAACACGGATATCAACATGCTTATCAAGTTTGCCCTGATTTTAGCGAGACTGAACTGGGAATGTTTCATTTGCACACATCCTGTCGACTTTCACACCTTTAGTAGTTTTAATAAGCTTGGAATATGTTTGTAGTGCTGAAATTGGGAGGAGAACAGCTGATTTTCTCTCAGGCTCAGCTGCAAGCGCTTTTCAATTGCATTTGGATTTGTGTGTCCCATCACTCAGTGTCCTGGGTTCACCACTTAATTCCGTGTGGGGGAGGACAGAGTTTGCTTATCTAGTATTGATTTCCTGTATAACTTTAACCATATATCAGTACTGAAAGAAGCTTAAAAGCAGGGAAGCATGTTTGAATCCACCAGCGTAGTTCAACATGGATAAAGACACTATCTCACTAAATGTGGTTTGACTCCCGTGATGATAGCTGCTCTGTTTCATTCCAGACACGCTCCCGTCTAACTACCTCACAGGTACTCCTCAGATGTGTGAGAATAAAAGAAAGTATGGCTATCACAGATAAGCTTATGCGTTGTATACTGTTCATTATAAAGCTTTTGACTCAGAGCAGCTTTGTAGCACATCTCTGAAAGGCCTTCTTCTCCTGTATGTGCACTGAATACACTGTACCACTGTCTTTTTCCTGACTCATCTTAAAGCTGTCCAGCTAATAATTGCTGCAGTCCTTCTGCTGCAGTCAAGGTACACAAAATGAGCAATCATCAAAACGTCTTGGTACAGTGGTTTCAGTTTTGGTTTTTGATCAGTGCTTGATTCTGAGTCATTTTTAGTGCGTGCAGGCACAATATACTGGCACTGGCCCTGTTGTACAGGATCGTTGGATCTGTTCACCCTCTATGTCTAAAAACATGAGTACACACCTTAAAAAATATAAGCCATGTACCGCTGTGGACATGGTTAGCAGCAATATGGTTTGTAGGCGAAATCATTCTCTTTCCGAACGCGTAGCATACCGATGATTTGTCACGTCCTGAAGCGTCCCACAGGAACGCAAAAGATAACCGTCCGCGTCCCTATGATACGCGCTGGATTGTGGATGGACCTCACTAACCTCACTCTAGCATAGCAGGTTAGATTAGCGTTAGCACGCTCTCTGTGCAGGTGCTTGCAAAGAGCCAAAGTTGTGGTATGAGTATAATGTGGTTGTTTTTGTTCTGGATGCACTTTTATGCAATAAAATCAAAGTAAAAAAAACAAACAAAGTAAAGTCCCTGCTGTTCCTCCTCAGATACAAGAAATGAAATCAGCTGATTGTAGCGCGAGACAAAGGGAACCCGATCAGTGGGAAATTCCAAGGAACTGAACTATCCAGAACCAGTTCTTGACAACAACCGGTTCTTCCCTACTTGCGAGCTTGACCACGACCAGTTTCGTTAAATGGTGTATTTTACCAAAAGACTCTTACTTTACCCTCGGTGGCTTGTGGACACCACATCATTTCTGTGGAAAGAGCTTGGCAGCAGTCTACCACCATTTTTATTTGGGGGTTTCAGTACCTGACAGCAGAAATGATGAAGCCCATCAGATGAAGGAGAAAGACACCTTTCGTCTAATAGGTGAAAAGCGTCTTTCCCTTTGATGAAGCAGTGCTGTGGATTGATTTGAACTTCTTCAGGTGTCCTTCTGCTTGGAGGACTGAAATAAATGTATACCACAACCCTGGCTGTACACGTACCAATCAAAGTGAATGTTCCAACCGCCAATCAAATCACAAGACAGTGTAAAATCAAATTAACTGCCCTGGATTGGAGGTGTTCTTGGTCTCTCTTCCTCCTTCTTTGCTGGGGACTTTGCTGTCTGCAGACTTTACCAACTGAAGTTCTGAAATTGTTTTCTTCTCTCTGTTATGTCCCTGAGATTATAGGCTTTATGAGGGCTTTGTCCACGGCTGCGTGAGATTTGCAGTGGGGTATGAGGCTGGACAGATGTACACAGTATAAGGGAGCCCCCGATCTGCAAAAGGACCGTTTTGTTATCAGTGTGTTGGGAGAGACTTTGAAAGACAAAGTTTGGGAGCAGAAAAATGAGACCTGTCTTACTGATTTACCACAAAGTGGATTCCCAATTTTCTCTGTAGCCATCAAGACATAGTAGTTGTCTCTTGCAAACCTGTCACACCCTTCATCCTGTTAAGGCTACTATGACACTCCACTAAATGATCCCGACAATGTTTAATGTTTGTAAGTAATGCAGTTTGCGAGGAAAGCCTTCACTTGAGTGAACCGTGTTTTCCTGTTCTGCCTAGAGATCTCAGTATGCATGGTGCACTAGTTCTTTACCTCACACCCCCTGCCAGCTTTACAGACATAAACTCGTGTATGCTGTTAGTGAGAGGGAGTGGTTAGATGGATGACTGGATAAATTACACTCATTTTATCAGACAGAGCAGTGCGGCTCATTTGAAGTCAGATACTGTGCTAATAGTGTGTTTCTCTGAAAATAAGCTTAATGTCAGTGCTGATTTGGAACGGAGCCGTCTTTCAAACCAATCCCATTTTCATTTGGGGGCTTTTTAGTGCAGCAGTGTGGTTTTTGGTAACGGCTTCCTGCTAACATACATCCTGGTGAGTTGTGTATACGTTCTCTGAGTACTGTACTCCATATCACATTTGCCCACCCCCACCATCCTGGCTTCCTCCCCTGTCTCATTTTACAGCGTGGCCTACTGATGCAGCACAGTCAGCTTCCTCCACGCTGACTTCTCTAGACCCATTAAACATTTATTGGATAGGGCCATAAGATACCTCACAATAGCCTCAGTTGTGCTACCTCACATCTTCATGGGCCCAGTATAAAATGTATATAACAGGCAAACTGACTACATTGGTGTCTGGCTTTGTGGCTGTATATGACACATCAGCCCTTCACTGCTGAGATAAACCAAGGGCAGGTCGAACAGACAGTGTACAAAATACAAAAACAGTGAATTTACCTTTTTTTCCCCTCCTGTCCAAAAATAAGCTAAATCTAAATACATTCTGTAAAACTGTAAACAAACTAAGTCAAGTTATTGCATGCATGTAACAGCTTGATTTGAAACAGGCTCTCTTACACTGAGCATGGTTCTGCTGTTCTACCTTTCTGGAGTTTTTCCTTTCCACTTTTGCCAAGTGCTTGGTCACAGGGCGTTGTCTGATTGTTGGATTTTTGGGTCTTTACCTTAAATTATAACGCGACTTGAGGCGTCTGTTATTCTGTCCTTCAGTCCTTCATCATCTGTATTTATAGGTGATGAAGGAAAGAACAAAGAACCAACTCACTGTAAGAAGTATGGCTGGTGGATCCACCTGCAGGCCTCTATGGACGGTTTCAAGGTGTCAAGTAACAACTTGCCTCCTTGATCGTCTGCAGATGTGAAGCATTTCTTTCCATCACAGTCAAATCAGTTAAGAAACAATGCTCTCACAGATGGTATCAATCAAGAGCTCCCACAAGATGCTTTGTGTTGATTACTGAAGTATAGTACACCATGCAAGGGCGACTCGGAGAGACGGTCGTCTTTTGTTATAGTGTTCATTCACATGCAGAGATTGAAAGAATGAAAGGCAGTGAGCTTTTTACAGAGATGGAGAGAAGAGCTACCTGTGTGCAGAGCAGTGAGAGAGCCCTCTGGACCTGAGGTGGGCAGGGAATAGCTGTCATGTCTAAATAGAGACATATAAAGCAGCTGCCACTGGATCTCCTCCACCACCAGACAAAATGTGTTTACTGTGAACATTTGACGGGCACGTTTGCAGACAATGCAGGATTTGTTTCCTGCATCTTTTAGGAATTCTGGATTATTATCTGATTGGAGTAAGTTGTAACGGTTCTATTTGTGTTTTTCCTAAATTATCCATTCATAATGTTTGTTTGAAACAAAAAAAATCGCAGAACTAAGGGAAGTCAGTTTGTATCAAAACAGAATACAGTATAAGAGAAAGTTGGTTCTTACAGTGATCCTAATGACGTGACCTTGTCAGAGCAGAGACAGCCACACATTACTGCTAAGTAAGCAGGTGTACACATGTGTGGGTAGCAGCACAGGTGAACAAACTGCAGCTTTAAGCTGGCTTTTTCGGTCAGGTGTACACGAGTAGTGCCTAGCTAGCTTACTTATGTGTGTGGGAAATGTTTTCCATTAGTTGCTGCTCACTGATGTGTCACAGGCATTATGGATGTAAGTTTTTTTTAAAATTAGTAATGAGGGCTTTTGTTTAAATCTGCGTATAACCCACTCCCAACATGCCCATAGCTACATCTTGGCAAACATGCTGCTAGCGTCAGTTTTGAGTCTGTGGGTCAGCTCAGTGTAATTAAAACATCAACATCTGAAACAGGTGAGCAGACCAAATGTACTCCAGCGGTGTTGTCATCATAGCAGGGCATGTGATGTTGAACTTGAGAAGTTTGTTTTTGCCTTAATTTGTGTTTTTGATTGTAAAAGAGTTTATTTCTGTGATTTGGTTCATGTAGCACAACATGAATGTGGTGCTGTCTGTCTGCTGTGAAACTAAGTGCTAATTGTTTGGTGGGTCAGGCAGAAGAGTGAGGCTGTATATGTACACACAGCAAGAGGAAGCAGTTTAGATATTTAATGTTTAACTTTGAGTGTATTTTTAATGTGTTTATTTACTTATGTCAAGCAATCATCTAATGTTTTTATTAATCTATGTGGAGTGCAATGGATCTGGGTGGTGTAGCCCCTCTGTCCGAAGCAGAGACAAATAAAGAGACTTTGACTAATGTAGAGGCTCAAATCCATCATCAAAGCCATTTACTGCACACCTTCCCCAGTTCTTTCAACTGTCCTGTCCTCGCCGCTATCAGTGGCTGTAGGAAGTCCTCCCTGTCATGAAGGGAAGACATTACAGCATTGCCTGCCAAGTGCAAAAATAGATAAATAAAAGTTTAAATAACATGATGTTTGGATGTTACATTTATAGATACAGTACAATACATAGCATTTCATACAATGAAAACTGTACCAACAATGAAACATGATGGTGGTCATGTGATGGTCTGCAGCTCAGGCTCACCTGGCTTTTGTATTTTAGCAGGACAGTGATTGGAAAGACAGCAGCAAGACACACAAAACCAAACCAGAAACCCCAGAAAAATAAAATAAAGGTTTTGCAATGGGCCAGTCAGTTGATTGCGATGCTTTGCCATGACCTCAAGCACGCTGTTTATTCTCAAAAACCTCCCAGTGTGGCTGGATTAAAACACTTCTGCAAAGAAGGGTGGGCCAAAGTTCCTCCACAGTCATGTGAAAGATTTATTGCCAGTTCTTGTTGCCAAGTGTAGCGAAACCAGTCTTTAAGTGTAGGGGACAATCACTTTTTCACAAAGGGACACGTAGGTCTGGATAGTTTTTTTTTCCCTTAATAAATTCAATCCAAAGTTAAAAACTGCATTTTCTATTTACTCACATTATCTTTGTGTAATATTTAACCTGAAATGTAATGTGAGAAGAAAAGAAATCAGGAAAGGGTCAAATACTTTTTACAGCACCGTATAAGCTAAGTGCTTTTGATTCGCATTCGCCTCGGAAACTAGCTTAATGCTCGATGCTTACATCAGGCCTCAGCGTAATCTTCAGCAGCAGCCAAAAAGAACAGCGAGTGGCTTTGGAGCAGCAGAACCTCCAGGTTATGTAATGATAATACAGGGAGGATATAATGAAAAAAGCAGGTTGGATGCGAGTCTGATGATGCTCAGGATCTATTACTACTAAAACCTTTGTCTGTGTCTGCGGCCGGTTGCTCCTGACTTCCTGCAAGATGGAAGTTAATATGACACCACAGAGAGTTACTGAACAGCAGCCATCACAGCCGAGCAGACCAGTCTAATTTTCTCTGATAAGAACGATTCTCTATAGAAAAAATATATTTGATGTTATTTAAAGAAAACTTACATTTGTGTTATGTGTGCGATTCAAAGATAGAAGCATCTGTTGTGTCGGCCTGTCAGCTGCCATTAAATTGCAGAGGACACAAAGCTCCGGTCAGAGCTGTCTCTACTAGCAGGTGATACTTTAAAAAGTCATTTCTGCTACTGCAGAGACAATTAGGAGTTTAACGTGATCAAAGGGATTTACAAAACAGAATTAACAAGTTGGTCAGAAAATGTTCTGTTTTGTTTC